>JBBKCR010155126.1:0-17392 GCA_037577295.1 Ladigesia roloffi
GCGCGCGCACACACACACACACACACACACACACACACACACACACACACACACACACACACACACACACACACATATAAAGTTAACAGATGGAACTGCTGCTTTATAGGAAACAGGGAGTTTCTCATGCTGTGTGAGCCATGCTAAGAAAACAACTCACCATCCATACACTACAGTCTGTCTCTGTTGTACTCAGAGTTTTTTTGTTTGTGTTTTCTAGACATTTTATTATTCTTAATCATGTTTCATTTCTTATCGTCACTGTCTAGATAACCAACCCTGCCGAAATAGTTTGGAACCTATATCAGATCTGTTGGATATTTACAGTCCATGCATTCATTTTCATGACATGCAAAACAGATGTACTATAAGTGCTTCTGGTGTTCTTTCTCCTATTAATGTGCTAAATCTTTTGACAATGTTTGACAATGAAGTGAGTCATCTGGCTTGAAATAAGGATATTCTGTATGACTTGTGCTTGTTCCGCTCTGGCTTATTTGCCTCCTCATTCTCTGCAAAATCAAGAACTAGGTAAACAGAGAAGCAGATGCATTTTTGTTTTACGTCATGGCTAACCACAACTTTCTGAAGCATAAATCACAGATCACTGCCTGCCTGATTAAAACATGTTGGGTCAATAATAATAAAAAAAACAATAATAGGAATATGAGAATGGTGAGCAATTATTTTTGAAGATGCTTAATGTTTTTTTTTTTTCTCATATGAAGGACCAGCAAGGGTAAATCTGATAAATGTGTGGTGTTGTCTACCTGGAGAGACTAACTGTGAGGTTCTTTTAATGGTTAGGAATAGTTCCTTCCCCCCTGTTTTCAGTCTGTGTTTCGGTGTGCTGTGTTTACATGTCAGTGTGGTAGCTAGGATACGTTCAGATTAAAGGTCAACGAAATGTGCCAATGGCAGGGCACAGTACCTTTATTGGCAAAACTGCCTTCTATGCTGCAGTCTTTCTCTGGGCTTTTTTTAATCGTTCATTGACTTATTCTCACCCTGTTCAATTGATATCATTCCAAGCTTGTGACTCAGCAGGTATCTGTAATGCCATTCAAATTGTGATGAAGCCTCAAAACCGCCATTTTAGTGGTAAAATTCTGAGGCATTGAGAATGGAGAATGACTTTTCTGTCGTATCAAATTTAACCTAGAGATTGCTTTGGCTGAGCTGATAGTATTGTCTACTCACTCACTGAGAAACATCTTGGTCCTCTTGAAGCAGAAACTGTGCAAGACTGTCTCCAGACACATAGTGTGTTCAAAGCATATGTTCTATTCCAAGTAGGACAAATAATTTTAGCTCTCTTAACTAACATTGAGCAGCTGCTGGAGCTAGTTAGCTGTCTACTGTATCCTGAGGAGCATCACTGCTAAAAACAAGTTAACACAAGTATATCTGTGATGTTCATTTCATGTGGTGGATTGTCTCTAGGTACAGTCCAAAGTCTCTGATGTTCCTGAGAGTTTATGATTGTCCTTCATAGATGTACGCTGCCAAACAAATACCCCCCCAAAGATTATGTGTCAGGACACTCTGATGGGGGCATGGATCTCTATTCCAGAAAGAGCCAGGATGCATTGCAGGTTTCACTAGCAGCCAGAAGTCAGCCAATGCTTTACAAATTCCTCTGGAGGGAAACTTTCCTTTGAGGCTTAGGGATGCCTCTGATATCTTTCCAAAATATCTTCCCAAATGCAATGTATATATGAACAGTGTGTATGCTTTAAGAATATATTTTATCAGTCTCACCGATCCGAGACCCGAAGAATCTTAGATTTTGTATTTGGAGCTAAAAGCGACCATCTACATTTTAATGATTTAATCTACAGAATAACAGACAGCACTAGCGCTCTCGTCTGCATTAACATGTCTGAAGCACACATTTCATTTTCTCTTTTAGTCAGTTGAATGCTTATCCCAGGGCCACAAAGCCTCCTCTGTCTCTGGAGCACTTATCTGCACAGTCCAGCCCATCACCCCTGCTGAGACTGGCTGCTCTATGAGGCTGACAGTCTCCATTGCACACAAACTAACAAACCCATGAGCAGCAGTGCCAAAAGCAGGGCAAACCACATACTCTACACCTCGCCATTCCCATCTGCCCATAGTAAGCCAGTGTTTGAGGATGTGCAGGCTTGCAAATATGCTTTAGCTGAAATGTGTAGTTGTAATGGGAGTGCCAACCTAATGGGAATGACAACTTGCCGGATTACCAGAATATCCAACATAGGCTTTGAGTACATTAGTAATTGTTGTGTGTGGGTATTCTTATAATACTGATCCAATTATTATAATAATTTTTATTTGGGATGCACGGAAAGGATTTTTTCATATCGAAAACTAAAAATGAGGAAACATCCTGGCTGAAAACCGAAACTGAAAACCGAAATATATAATTATTATTGTTAAATATATTTAGCGTTCAGACAATGCACAATATAAAATAAAAATATAATAATAAAATAAAATATTTTCCTTGGCCCCACTCATGAATAGCCTAAAAGCAAGAAAGCTGAAATATTATACATTTAAATATCTTCTCGCATAGAACTAGTGACTGCAGTTTTAATATTCTAAGAACTTGACCAAATTTCATTCAGAACAATTGCTGGTGAAAGGTAAACTACATTCTCTGTAGGCTTATAGCAAAATAGTGCATCAAAACAAAGACTGAAACTGTAATCACTGAAAAAATATCTTTCCTTTTAAAAAACAACAAATGATCATTTTGTTATACATCAGAGCACATAGTGTAAACAACATGAAATTCTTTAAACCAATCCACCAAGTGAGATTCAAACCTGTGATATCCTGATCACAGGGCGAGCGCCTAACCACTAGACCGCCAATGTCAGTAGGAGAGATGAGGCGATCGGGAGGCTTTATTTAATCTGATATATTAACCCTGACCTTGAGACAAACAACTTTCCACGTGTCTTTCTTAGAAATATAGAAATGCGCGAACACAGCAGATGTCCTGACCGTAAACCAATCTGGTGTGGGGAGGCTGAAGTTGCGTCATCTGCGTCATGTTCGCGTCATCACAGTTTCGGTCCGATAATAAAAAAAAAAATTTGCCGAAACCGAAAGTGCCTTTGCTGTAAATTGCGGTGGCCGAATATTCGGTGCACCCCTACTTTATATATAAACCGTCTATTTTATCCTTAACCAATATGATGTTTTATTCCTTACTGAGCAACCAATATCTAATGAACTTGAGTTTTAAATTGAAGTCAATTTGAAGTTTATTTATAGCAATTATAGCCATGGTTACATATCAGTCTGAGACTGGTGTTTTTTTTAAGCATTATAGTATTTTAATCACTCTGATTATTTGAAATGACATTAACATCATGGGCCATGTATCTAAATAGAACTACAACTGAGATTTTGCAAAGCAGTTATAGAGAATTCAGCCCCTAGCCCCATGTTAGCAAGCCAAGGACTACAGAGGCAAGGAAAATTTTCTAATGCTGGATTAGGAGGGAACAAAACTAAAAAAAATAACGCATCCTCCTCTGGTTGACACTGTCAGACCAGGTCGCGTGACATCACGGGTCATCGGAGTTGACTAACATGCAAGGAATAGAAACACGAGCCAGGTGACATTCGACGCCCAGACATTAGTGTTCAATATTGTTAGACAACGCCAATCAGCCCTCAATCTCCCTGCAGTACCATGAGTCCTCTCTCTCTCTATACCAGCGTTTCTCAACGGGGGCGTTTGAACCCATTGGGGGACAGTAAGAATGAGACAGCTGAGAGGGGGACTTTCAGATGCAAATGGGGGCGTCAATTTTATTAGTCTGAATTTTTAAGCATATACAATAAACAGACTTTGTTCATTTGAACACAAAATAACATGTAATAACATATTAATGGAATTATTAGAAATAAATAGGAATACCAGCACCTGGTGATCTTACCTTACTATCTCACATCCAATCAAATTGTACACAAGCACAGTTACGTATTGATGTTCTGCATGTGACGTCACTGTCCCCCACGTATATAAGGACGTCCATGCTGGATGGCATAAGTGAGTTGTAGTGGACTGGACGGAAAGTATTTAAGTAGTTTAAAAGAGATAAGGTGCTGTGTGGTGGGCTGTTCCTGTTATTAACACATTTTGTCATGCGTGTAATATTATGTATGTATTTAACCCTTTAAGCGGCAATGTCACAGACGACATCATGAATAAAATAGACTGTAGTTACAAATATCATGTAATATAGCGTGTGTATTCCCTATCACTGGTTAGCAGACATGTAGTATTTTGATTATCAGACATTTAATTACATCATCTTCCCATTCAGTTTTAGTAAATAGCAGTGCAAATGAGCCTAGTGTTATTGATGCTGAGGCAGTCAAAGGACATTATGAGCTGCATAGCTCCGATGATCAAGCACCAATCCGTGTCAAACTTCACAGTTAGATGGGGCTCTCTGAGATTTTTCCAAAGACCCCTGTTTGCCGTAATACCCCCAGAGTTTTAACCAAAAGCCGGTTAAATCTCTTTGGTGCTTTTGAGCACCACGGACCTTCTGAGAAGCAAAGCTCTGCGGTGCACCCAGACATTTCCAACTGCATTTCAAACTTCTCTTCAAAAGTATCTAATTTTAAACCCGTACAAGACACTAGCTTTTGAAATTTTATATCCGAATCCAGTATTTATTATTTAAACTGGTGCTTCATACTTGAGCTTAAAGTGATTATATGTGAAATTACCAAATGTTAATTTATAAAGATTTAAATATTATGAGAGGTTTTCAAAGTATTAATGTTTGTGGACACGTTCAGACAGCCAATTTTCACTGATAATGGCACTGAACTATTTAAACAACTGTAAACAAAAGAAAAAGTCTATTATTTGTCACTAGTCCCTTCATGTCCACCTCACTATATCAAACCCTCACTTCCGCCGTCCAGTATGGCGCAGTCACGTGATCACAGTCACGTGTTTCCAGAACATCATTAAAATGTTTATCAAAACTTTATTAAACAACATGGCGCTGCTCTGCGAGAAGACTTGTGTTCTTCTTTTTGCTTTTCCCATGTCCTGCCTCTTCAAGCAGGGATTTAGCCCAGCTCTCCATTTGCAAACTATGTACTGTCACCGTCTTAATTTGGTTGACTCCGCACTCAGGCTGAAGCTGATGTCTCCATGTCCTGAAGTTAAAAAGCTTGCAGTGAGCCACAAAGCACAGAGCTCACTCTAACTTGAGCTTTTGCTTATTGAATAAGCCAGTAAATCTATGTGGCTAGATTCTAATGACGTTAGTTTGCCTGTTTTAAATGGGCGATCCAATTAAATAATGGATGTTTCAAAACTATTTAAAGACACAAAGTCTGCTTAATTGAGTGCGGGATCTAAGGCTATTGTTATTGGTCAGTTTAGGCATGTTGTGCACATGATTGTGCACGTGAATTTGTGAGAAAATACATAGAATACTTTCAAAACCCAGTCCTAGGTAAAGTTTTTTTCCCTCGTTGCTCAACTACAAAACTGATAACAGTAGATTACACACACACAAATATGTGAAGTAGGCTAGGCTATCGTAATGAATTTGATCATGTTCCACAAACCTGGCTTCCCAGCATCTCAGCACAAAGCCAACCCACTTGAAGTATTCTTCATAAGGTTACTCAAAAACAAAACACATACAACCATAATTATCATCATCCTCATTATTATTATTATTATTATTATTATTATTATTATTATTATTATTATTATTATTATTATTATTATTATTATTATTATTAGGCCATATATGATCATAATCTTCATCTTTCAGGTATGATAATAGCCTGTGTATTTGTGTGTGTGTGGGGGGCCTCAAGAGGTTAACGATGAGGTCAGAGTTTGTTTGTGCAAAAAAGGTTGAGAGCCACTGCTCTATACCAATCTCCAACCCTTACCTACCCTACCTGTGTGCGTGTGAGGACAAGGTTTCCTTGGTGGGAAACTCATCTTTATAAAGAGCGTTTTCAGAGTAAACCGCGCAGTTTACCGGTTCTTGCGTCTGCATCCGCGCCTGTGCTCCTCCGCCACACTTCACCTGGACCCTTACCTCTCACCAGTTCATTCATGTGACAGACACTAGCCAAAGATAACAAAGTAATAAAAATGTGGAGACAGTAAATGAGCAAGAGAAGTATATATTCTTAACCAATGAAAAGCAGTAGAGTCTAAAGATAGCAGTTGATCACATGGTAGGTGATGACATCAAGAGTAAAAAACTTTGTTGTAACATGTTTAAGAATATGCTTATGCCTGAAACAAATTCAGAGGCAGCTTCAGGAAACACTGGAATGTGGAATGTTAGTAGTATTCATAGGTTGAGGTCAAGTGACCTACAAGAAATAATGTTATAGGCTATGGTAATTTTTCTAGTCAGCTGGACAAATTATGGATCAACAAACTAACTTGTTGACATTCTATATTTTGATCAGATCTAAACTAGCTTAGCTTAATTAGACCAATGACTACCTATATTGTAAAAATGGCAACTCATATGGACAAACAACACTTCAACAATCCATGGATCTGGGAGACTGGTAGGGCTCAACTAAATAATGTAAATATTTTTGCACTTTGTTGTAAGAAATTTTACATACTATAGATCTATCTAAAATGTTTCTCCACTTTTTTGCCCTGTGACCACTAAGATGGGCTTCAGCCTCTCCTGCAACCCTTATAAATCATAAGCAGTTCTGAAAATGGTTGGATGTTAGGATGCTGTGCATTTTTTATCTATAGACAAATAGAAACACACTGTAGTGCCTCCTTGAGGCTGTAAATGTAATTCACATATCTGAAATGTTTGTCTGAATGAAATTTTAATGCATTCTTTATCAAGGTAAAAAAAAAAGATTAGTAGAACATAAAACTGCTTTAAATACCATGGTCAAAGTTAAGTGTCATTAGTTCAAAAGTAAGCCAAGCATTACCAAAAGATCATGGTGCTACAAGCCAGCAAATTAGAACAGGACACAGTGTGTAGTAGCCTTTAGCCATGCTGTTAAACTAACAGTTAACCTAGCATCTTGCTGGGCTATTATGTATGTCTAGTCTTATTAACCTAATTTAGGGCAGCTGGTTGCCTGTTGTTTAGGGAGTTGCTCATGCACATGAAAGGCCAGGACTGCCAGTGACACTACTGAAGTACCCTGGAATGATGTCACACTTAATCAGGCCCACCATTCTTGTATCTACACTCATTATCCATTTTATCTGCTCCGCTTACCATATAGTTTTACACAAACATTTCATACTTATGTCAGTGTCATTGTCTGTCACACTTAGGTTAGTCTATATTTATGGTAATTGGAGCTGATAAAATGGACTGGGAGAGTACATACATGGTAGGTCGCCAGTGTTGATACCATTAATGCAGACTATATGCAGAGTATATGCATCTGGCTGGCAAACAGTTGGAAGTTTTTGCTATATAGATTTAGGCAATGTTATCAGGTGCTAAAATTAAGAGCATGTCCGGTGAATGGACGGCCTAATGTTGCAGGGTAGAGGATGATTATAGTTTGGTAATGTACAATTAGATATGCAAAATGTAACTTCTGACCATGGGTAAAAGATGTGGGCAAGTCAAGCCTGGGTTTCTTCAGGAGGGTTTTATTGATATTTTTTATTATACCAGTTATTTACGCCTCTTCTTCTCCTACAGTTTTTTTAAATAGGGGCATGGGTTTAATATCAAAATGTCCATTAATTTCACCTGCACTGTGTGTGTATGCAGCTAATTGATCAGATGATCAGGGGCAGAGTTTTGATCATTTGAAAACCTGTAGTATACAGTGAATAATCAGAATTTGACACTAAAGCTTAAATCAATATTATATAAAAAGACACATGTCACTGGTTAATCAGCCTGTTACCTGTTTGGCCATCCTTATACAAAAATTACTTTATAACAGCTGGTAAATACCTAGTGGAACAGAGGTTTATTGTCAGCCTCTGAATTTATTTTTGCCCATAAAATTAATGTTTGGGTGTCTCCAAACACTGGCTTAGCCTGTTGCTCCGCTGCTAGGGGGCTTTGATCCATATATGGCACAGTTAGTAAAAATATGCGTTCAAATTGTGATTGTAGTACCATCAGTTTCTTTTCTTTAACCAATAGCCCTCGTCACAGTGGCAGAAAAATCCCCCAAAATATAACCCGTCCCCTCTCTTATGCGTGTTGCTTCGATGGACAAGCCAGGGGTCATTTGCATGAACCAATTGTCATTACTTTTGACTGGCAAGTGGGTGTTTACAATAGACACCCCCAGACTGCGGGACAAAGTGAAAGCAGCGGTTTTCAGTTGGACTTTTAGATGCACATGGTCAATTTATATGGAATTTTTTTGTTTAAAAGAAAATAAATGCAATAAATGCAGAAAGATATTTGAGGTCCTTTAAAATAAATTAGTAGACCGTTCGTTGCGAAATTTGACCAGCAGGTAAGAATATAGCCGCCAACAGTAGTCCTGGATGAGGGATGGATCTAGGATGAAGTGCCTGGCTACCCAGGATCATTCTTATGGAACATAGTCTTCCCAGTCTATGAGGTACTGGGTGCCAAGGCCATAGTGTCACGAATTAAGGATCTGCCAGACAGTGTATTCAGGACCACCATCAATTATCCAGGGTGGAGGTGGAGCAGGAGCCTGTGGAGACAGAGGAGAGAAGAAAAGTGGTTTTATTTGAGACATGTGGTAAACCGGATGGATGAGGAGAGAGGCAGGCAGCTTGAGCCAGAGGGTGAAAGGGGTTGATTCTCTTGGTCATCTTGTAAGGCCCAGTATATAGGGGTGAGAGCTTCTTAGGTTCAATGTGGAGCTTGATATGCCAGGAGGATGGACTCGACTTCCAGTACCTGATGGTTGAACATGGAAGGATGATACCCACAGCATACCTCAAAAGGACTGAGTCCGGTGGCAGAAGACTCGAGGAGGTTGTGGGAGAAAAAGGCCCAAATGAGATAGTGTGCCCAGGTGCGCACATGGCAATGAACTGGGGCCTTCTGTACGAGATGATCTCCTTGGTGAACCCATGCAATTGGACTACATGCTCAGTGATAAGTTCCGCTGTGGTTTTGGCAGTGGGTGGTCCGGTCAGAGCCACCAGGTGCACAGCCTTGAAGAAACGGTCAGTGATGGTGAGAATGGTGTTCCTTCCCATGGATATAGAAAGACCTGTGACAAAGCCTAGGGCAAAATGGGTCCAGGGTCAGTGTGGCACAGGCAAAGTTTGTAATGTCCCGGGAGCAGGAGAATTGGAAGCCTTGGACTTCATAGGCCTGGATGAACCTTTTGGTATTCGCCACAATGGTGGGCCATCAGAAGGCTCTTTGGAACATAGATAAAGTCTGGGTGGTACCAGGGTGTCCGGCCAGAGCAGAAGAGTCACCCGTGACCCCACTGGAAGACTTCAGGTCGAATGTCCCTGGAGGCAGCCGGGTGGTGTGTTGATTGGATGTGGGTCCTGAGTGTGCGCCTGGTGGAAACGGGCAGGGTTTGCCTGGGGACTCTGGCATGAGAAGGCATCAGCCTTAGGTAAAACAGCTGGAAGTTGCATTTTTCCCACTGCGCCTGACTGAGTTCATGCTGTTTGGCAAGCCAGATCATGATGAGATTCTAGTGATCGATCAGCACCGCCCAGGACCCATCAATGGGTCACCACCACCCTTGAGCCAGTGATGGCATTCCAGTCCACTTGATGGCCAACAAGTCACGATTACAGAAAAGGACCCAATTGCAGAAAAGTATCCAGTTTTAATAATACAAAAATAGTCCAAAAAACAACGGGTGAATTTGAGGGAAGAGTGCCACAAGGAATTTTGAGCATACTCTGCCCAAAATAAGAACTTGAATGTTGATTTCGGGAACAGTGCGAACGCAGGAAGCGCCCAATTTCCTAATTAAGTCTATATGAGTACAAATCTGTCCAACATGTCTCGGAAGATTTTATTCATGAAGGTTCGGAAGATGGACAGTGAATTTAATAAACCAAGGAGCATAACCAAATATTTGTTGTGCCCCCTAGTGGTGATAAATGCAGTCTTCCATTCATCCCTCTCCCTTATATGGATTAAATTCGGAGGTCAAGTTTAGAGAAAATTGTGGCTGTGCAGAGCTTTTCCAGTGAGGCTAGGACAAGAGCAAGGGGATACCGTAATTTAAGGGAGTAAAAAAAAAGGAGAGGCAGCGAGAGAAGTAGAAGGTAGAGGGATGGATGATGACAGCTGCCAAAGCCTCCTCCACCTAGCAATCCATGGCTTCTGTTTCTGGAGGGGACAAGGGATAGGGTCTACTTTTAGGGAGTGGGGCATTGGTTAGGAATTCAATGGCACAGTCCCAGGGACGATGCGGAGGGAGAGTCCTTTCAGGAGGAGAGCAAAAAATGTCTCTGAAATCCTCATAAGCAGGAGGTATGTCAGTCAGTTCAGTCAGTAATGGGCTTTCTTCTGTCATGGCACAGATTGGAAGAGCCATTCAATTATTTTTACACTTATCGCTCCATGATTTTATCTCTCTGTCAGTCCAGGAAATACAGGGGTCATGGTTAACTAACCAGGGATGGTCCAAAACTACTGGATTTCAGGAGAGGAAATAATAAAATATGAGAGGCTTCATGATGCCCACTTGTAACTTTATTTCAGGTGTTTGATGTGTAATATAACCAGTACCCAGAGTCTGCTCATTTAAGCCATGTACTGGGAGTGGTGGTTGAAGTGGAACCAAAGATCCTCAGTTTTTCCACCATGTTGCAGTCCATGAAGTTGCCCGTGGCTCTGGAATCCGAGTCTGTGGTAAAAACAGTCAGAGAATCAGTGGAAAGTGAAACTGGCACTGTGAATTGTTCAGCAGGGTAGAGAGAGAGATTGGAGATTACTACCTGCTTCTTAGATGGTCAAGTGGGACAGTTTGAGATCAAATGTCGTTTGGCAGAGGACAGGGGTGTAAGTCCTAGCTGCATAGACTCGGGCACCGGGGAGGAGTTTGGCTGTGGGGGCGTGGTCACTGGAGATAGGGGAGGAGTGAGGTTTTCTGGGCGATGAAATTGTGGAGGAGCCAGTCCACCGCGATGGCCTTCTGAATGTACTCCTCCAGGTGTGTCACACCTCCAAAACAAGCCAATTCCATCTGGAGATCCCTATTAAGTCCCCGTCGGAATATAGTTAGTAACGCGACATCATTCCAACTGCTCCCTGCAGCCAGAATGCAGAACTCCAGCACGAAGTCGGCTGCTGATCGGGATCCCTACTGTAGATCATACAGCTACTCACTGCACATTCCTGGACAGGGGGTGATCAAAAACTCGCAGAAAAACTAATCTTGGTGTGCGAGTACAGGACTTTGGGCCATCCATAATGCTGTATCCCACTCAAAGTCTTTCCAGGCAAGTAAAGAAATCATACAGTGTTCCTTGTCGTTGTCTGTCTGAAAGTTTCCGGGTCTGTGTTCATTATAAAAGGTACATTGCATTAGAAACCCATGGCAGGTCTGCTGGGTCCGTCTGAAGGCGAAGTATTTCTGTCACGATTATGGAAAAGGACCCATTTGCAGAAAAGTATATCAAGTTTTAATGATACAAAAATAGTCCAAAAAACAGAGAGCCAAAGACCAAAACACAAAACAAAGAGAGCGAATCAGTCCACAGACATACAAAGCAAAGTCCAGAAGGCAAAAAGTGTAATCCAAAGTCCAGAAACAGGGTCAAAGACACACGCAAAAAACACAGTCCAGAATGCAAAGAAATTGGCTCGGTACCTTGCTAGAATTCTTCACACTGGTTGAGGACATCAAGTATTCAGGTGAACTAGATCGATGCCCTAAAGGCCTGAAGTTTTGATCTGCAGAGGGCTGTCTGGGTGTATTAGCCTGGGCCATAACTGTTAATTGCGTCCCAGTCTGTACAGTGGTCCCCTATCCAATATCGTTTTTGAGTGGGAGTAAACTTCCTGGAGAAGAAACAACATGGATGGAGTTTTGGATCTAGACCTTGCTGTGAGAGGATGGCTCCTGCACCCACATTGGAGGCGTCCAACTTAGCAATGAATGGCTTGGATTGGATGTGGAGCACTGATGAAGGGTTTGCAGAGGGTTTTGAAGGCTTGGATTGCAGAAGATTTTAGGGGGAATCATCCAGGATGCAGTTTGGTGAGGGCCGTCAGAGGTGTCACAGTTGAACCTTAGCCCTGGATAAATTGGCAATAGAAATTTGCGAACCCCAGTTTGAGTGTCGTGGATTGGGGCCAGATTCTGGGGATCCATAGTCACACCCTGAGAAGATATTACGAAGCAAAGGAATGTGGTGATGTGCTGTTTAAAGGCACCGTTGTATTTTGAAACAGGGCGATCTCCTTATTGGGTAGTGTCATTTTACGATAAAATGGAGGAAATTAAACGGTAGAGGGAATAGATGGAGGTTGAACTGCCAGCTGGGGGGTATGTTCAGCAGAACAATCCTGGAGAACCTGTCGCACAGTGGTGGAGATTCACCACTTCCTGTTTCAGATATACCATGTCGACTGGCTGCTGATTAAGAACCTCCCAGAAGCAAGCGGGATCCACTGGGTTTCCTGCAGGCACACAGACATTCTGTCGTGGAGTTTTGAGTTGCCCAGATGTAGCATTACAGAAAGCCCAGTCACGGAATACACAAGGGTGCTGGTTAATCACACGGATATTCTGAGAACGCTCCACAGAAGGAGTAAAGATTCCCACCAAAGGAACCTGCGTTCACACACACACACACACACAGAGGTAAGAGGGAGAGGGTGACTCGGGTGAACCAAAGTACTCACGGTACCGGAGCATAAGTTGACACGTCTTTTGGGCATGAACTACAATGTCTGTTTGTGGAGGAGCTCATACTTCCTGTTTATATACTCTAGACATGAGTCATTTCCAAGACCAATTGACGTCACATGCTCTGGTGTGTGTGACAGACCAGAACGTGTGTTAGTTGGAGAGTTTAAGTCAACAGTTTTGGACCTTTCAGCTGTTATTAATGCAGTAATAACATTTGCAACAATACATTATAATGAAATTAGTCATTTGTTTGTTGTGATTTTTTATTATTGATTAATTTAGCACTGTTAATTAGACAAGCTGCTTAAAGGGAGTTGTTTTGTAGGGAGAGTATGTTGAGTAGGTTGACAAAGAGTATCTGAGATATATGGCCATCACACATGGTTTAGCAAGGCTTTGAACATTAGAAAAGAGCATTAGAGGTACTGCTGGCAAACTAAACACAATAAAAACATTCAGAGCAGATCTGAAATCACTTAGGACTATGATAGATCGTAGCTGAGAGATTCTGCATCATCAGATCTCTTAGATTGTCGTGAGTGCCATGAACTTCACCAATGTTTTTCAGTCCAGTGAATGTCTTGTTTTAAAAGGCTCATTTTTGTCATTACATGCATTTTTGGCTAAAGTTCATTCTCCACGGTTCTGCCTAATTTGTATCAGATGAACATGTCATATGTCTGTGTAATTGCTTCTTGATCACACAATTATTTGAAATGCCCTCACCTAAAAACATGTGCTAGGTTCACTACTTTTGCTCGTTAAAACAACAATATATAATACAACCATAAAATACAATAATGTGAGCAAAGGGCAAAAAATCAGTGAAGATTTTAATTTAAAATATTTTATTTTGACAACAAGATTGTACATTACAATTACTAGTAAGCAGTACTAATTCTTTGGTAAAATCCAGTAGTCAGAGTTACATAATTTTGGTGGAATAAATATTTCTTTAAATCTAATAGAGCAAAGATGATTTATGCAACATGCAATCACAGAACTTAGTGGTGTGGGGTTATCAGTTCAATCTATGTGAATAGATATCATTTTTGCTCTGCTTAGACCATAATTATTCTGAACACACATATAGCATTGCAGAAATTTTCCATAGATGGTTGCATGTTATGCAAATTGTGTGGGATTTTGTTTACAGTGGTCCTGCAGTCCATCACTCTGTCAGTCAAATGCATAATTTGAAAATGATTTTCCTATGGAAAATATAGATTTCTCAAAAATACAAAGAAATATTATATCATATATCTTATATCTTTCGTTAAAAATGTTTCCTGTTTTTTTAACCAGCACTGAAGTGTTGGAAAACGGGTATTGTTATAACCAGCAATATTTTATTCCACCATTCTTTTAAAAAGGTCAGCTTACCCAGAGATGCCAGATTTAGAATAGGCATGATAACACACCCAGCCATGGAGAAGCACAATCCAAACCAGGCTAAAGAACAGAGATAATTTACTTCGGTCATAAACATCAAGACTCCAAACAAGAATATAACTGATGGTGGTAGATAAACTACAAATGTCATAACAAAGCTATTAACAATGGCATGAAATGCTCTCTTCTTCTGTGGGTGTGTGTTGTTGTTTGTCGACGGATCTGGTTTTCTCAGTGCTCTAAGTATTGAAACATCACAGAATGTGATAACAGGCAATGATGTGATGAAAGGCATGGAGGACACATAAGATGAGTAAGCCGAAGGTATGAAGGCCATATATAAACCGAAACTTGCTGAAATTAGCCAGACTGTAACCGAGGCTAACTTTCTTATAATGCTGTTTGTCTTATTGGTCTTGTAGGTTATTGGATGCACCACAGCAAAATAACAATCTACACAAACGCAAGCCATGAACAGGGGTCGGCTCCACAGGGCTAAATTGTAAATGAAATTCATAAAAAACTCAAATGTTACATTGAACAAAAGCATGTAATTACACACACTGATGGGCATAATGCCTGTAAAAGTCAAATCCATGACAGTGAGGCTGAGCATAAATATGTCATTAGTGGCTTTTTGTCTTCGTCTACGGAGAAGCTCCATTACTAATATCAGACTAGCAGGAAACCCCAGCAGAAAGGAAGCAACAGTGAATACTGACCAGAACCTCAATCCGAAGGGTTGGTCAGCACACTTTGTAAAATAGTCTAAATCACTCATGTTGTTGGGAGATGATAAATTAAAATATGTGGACATCACTCTGCTTGTGTAAATCATAGATGTTCACAGCTGAGGAAAGATCAAATGTGCCTAGACAGCGGAGAAACAATATAAAATAATGCGTATTCTATATAATTATATATTAAGAATATCACAAACAATTATCTGGTTCATGTTTTACCTGAAACAGCTCAGAAGTCCAAACAGTGATCTTCATTTATTAGGGAAGGACAGGCGATACTGTTGAATGTTATACTAGTCCTGACTACTGTAAATCCCTTGAGTTTTTTTCTGTAGACTAATCATGAGTGGGAGGGGAAATGAGGAAAAGGCTTTGGGAGAAATGCTAATAGGAGGTACAGGAAGGGAGGCTAATTAAAAAACAACCTTTAGTGTGCTTTTAAATGAATTCAGATTTTAATTTGCAAATGATAAAAGTGTGATAAATGTATGATTTTTATTAAACTACTAATAGTAGAGGTTGACCAAAATGATTTCTCAGGGCCAATAGCAATACTGAATTTTAGCATGGAAGGAGTAAACAGTATTTGGACTCAGTCCAAAATAAATCTTTATCATTTTTGTTACATATATGTTTGTGCTGGGGTTAAAAGCTACTTCAGGACACAGTTTAGAGTAACAATACTAGTAGTCTTAGGTTGAAACTGAGAGTATGACCTGCCCTGAAATGTCACTTTCAATAAATAACTATTTTTTACTAATTTGCTCATTTATGCATTAACAATGGTCGGTGATTTTTGCTTTTTTTCTCAAATGAGCTGCACAAGTCTCAGCATTAGCTTAAATAATAATAACCAGTGGCTGCCTATGAAATGAAAAAAATATTAACTCATATGGGTCAGCAGTATTTTACCTAAAGTAAGTTCCACTTAAACTTGCATTAATGTCATTAAAAGATGTAGCTTTAACAACATGAAAAAAAACTATTTGATCTCATTATAGTTAACTGTATATCTTATATAGCTTTTTCTTATGTATAATTTGGTCATTGGTATTAATTTCTGTATTCAGTTGTCAGATAGACACCAGCTGAATTCTACCTAACATTTAGTCATGGTGACGAATGCCTCGTCCGAGTCCCTGTCTCGTCTGTCCCGTTCTCAGTCCCTTGAATATTACGTTTCCCTCCTTCGTCTCTATTCGTCCCTTTACTTTTGTCCGCCCTTTGTAGGTCCCCTTGCTCCCTTCCTAGTGTGTCTCCTCGATTTGTAACACTCCCCTCCTATTGATCTCACCTGCTCCTCATTTCCCCGCGTCTCACCTGCGTCTAGTTTACCCCTCTTATTTAAGCCGGCCGATCCCGTCTCATACCGAGTCAGTCTTGGTCTAATATCCATTGTATCTTGTTCCTGCACCAGCTCTGTTATAGATCTAGGTGACAGGGATCTAGTTTGTTGGAAGGCTTGCTAGTTTGTGGAAACTCTAGGAAGTCTTGTATCCTAACTTGCTTGCTTGGGCATGCTCTTAGGTTGAATCCCTAGAGAGGTATTACCTTGTATCACGACTAACACACATCTCTTTGCATTTCAGACCTGTGGTCCTCCTGTTCTCCCTTGACCTTTTTGTTCATTTGAGGAGCATGGGTCCAGTGTGTGCATGTGATTTGTGTTTTTAAACCTTGAAACAAAGTTTCATTAAAACTAAGTATCACAAGCCGAGTGCGTCCTCCCTTTACCTCCTGCAGAGCGATTCGTGACAGTCAATCTTAACATCTGTTTAAAAGATTTTTATTATTAAACCAGGAAAAACTCAAAGCATATTATTTCAGCAAAAAAAGGCAAAAATAAAAATCATGTCAAAGCCAAGTAATATTAACTGGGCCTTATCTCCCTTATGATTTCACAACTCACACTTAAAAGACCATGTCTGAGTACCAAACATTAACCAAAAACCTTGTGGTGTGGAGAGATGGATTGCGTGGGATTGTGGAGTGGAAGATGGGTGGCATTGCCTCTTGGAGCAGCTGTTGACCAATTGCTGCAACAATATCCACAACCAGCCCCTTGAGGAGTATATAAATATTAGGAATTCCCAAAAGTCCATGATTCCATAAACCAAGAGTTCTTGACCTGGGTGTCACAAAATATATTGCATACCGATGTTTTATAATTATATTGAAGAGTGACTTATCCACAAAATACCTTATAGATTGATATCTTTTTAACATATTCTAAAATACAGAATGAAGATAAAGATACTCTGAAAATAAAGACAAACAAGAAACGTACATATCTACTTACTATCTAGCACAGGTGACTGTGTGTAGCAGGTATGTAGTAGCCTTTATCCAAGCAGCCAAATTAGCAGCTAACCTAGTGATATGCTTCATTACCATATATGCAAATCAACATTATATGATTTTTT
>JBBKCR010155134.1:3134-17392 GCA_037577295.1 Ladigesia roloffi
TGTCCAACTTCTCTCTCTGTGTGATTTTTAAAGACAAAATCATAGCCTGAACCAGGGGCATCATCAGACCAGGGCACTTGGATCAAAGAAATAAAAATTGTATTATTATTTTATTATTTTTATTATTTATTATTATTTTGCTTGCTCCAGTAGAGCAAGCATACTTTTGTTCTTCCTAAAGGTCACAGGACATGCTGATTATAGCTTGTGGTACCATGCGCTAATGTTTTAAATGTATAGTAATCGAAGACTAACAGTAGCTAACAGTAGCACGGTTGTCCAAAAACAAAAAGTACAAAACAAAAATTTAATGTGTGCATTCAAACACATACTTTATGCTATTTCAATTTACATTTGCGACAGTAGCCTGATAACTGGGCTGTTAGCTGTTAGCTGCAGAGCTAATATTACACCCACATTCAAGGAGTAAAAAGTTAGGCAACCAAAAAAATTATATAGCGTTAAATTTGACTTACTTGTCAAGGGAGAGTTGGTATTGATCCAAATATTTGTCAAAGAAAAACAAATCTTGAGCAAGCTGTGTCGGCGCATTTCCAGAAAAAATTAAATTAACCCACTGGTTCTCCAAAAGCTTGCGTGAAGGAACTAAAAAAATACATTTGTGCTAATTTTTAAATCTAAGAACCGAGCAACTGTCATGCTTCACACGATTGCAAGCCATGATAGGTGGTGTAGCTCAATTTTTTAGGAGAGGGGTGAGAAATTCACAGGGCGGGCAAAGAACGATAAAGGGGAGGTAAGGTCATGCAGCGCCAAATTCCATATTGGGTCATTTGAGCTGTTGCTCTCTGAAGACCGGAGCAGGATGACCAAAGTATTCTTCACACCAATGCAATTTCTAGCTACTGCAGGACCAAAGGCTGTCTAGGGGATTTCATCCATCCATTTTCTACCCCTCAATCCCACACTCTGGGTTGGGGGGGGGTTCCCGGATGTGTCATGGGGAGAACATGCAAACTCCACACAGAAAGACCCTGCACCGAACCCGGGAGTCGAACCCAGGAACTTCTTGCTGTGACAATGTATGGGAATTTTCTAGAGAAGTACAGTGGGTCCTTGGGTTATTACATAGGTCTATTCCTATGAAAGTGGCATAACCTGAAGTTGAAAACAAACCCTAGCCTAATTAATTTACCTGTGATAACACAGTGGTAAATTATCTGCCACCAACGGTAAATTACAGCACGGTACACTGCCAAAGGACACCTCAGTTGTGCCCCCAGCAGTACAGGTATTTGAACCCACAACTGTCTTTTTACAGGAGCATCTCCCTAACCATTTAGACATGTATATTACATGCATTTAATTTTAGTAATTAATTTAAACATTTATCACTGAAAACCCAGGATCCTGTTTAGTAGCACTCTGTGATTAATTTGTTCACATCAGGCATAAAGACATCGCAACATACAACCTACACGAGCCGGTTCTAAAATCGCTAAATAAAAAAACTATAACCTAGTTGATAACAACTGCCATGACCTCCTTGAAACGATACCGGGAGTTTTAAGATCCTTACAGCGTCTCTGGTCTTAATCAGGCAACTATCTTGAATCGTCATTAAAAATCCTTATCAGACATCATGCTGTCATGCAGATATGGCAAATAATGTGTAATTTCCTTAAATGGCTACATGCTGCATTAATAGTGAAAAAATGACATCTTGGCAGGTGTAAACATTCAGAATCTAACAATCCTACTTATGAGATTGTTGTAGAAGAGATATAATTTGTAGTAACTTTTTATAGATCAATTTATAGTATCTATTTATAGATGCTGTTAAATAATTTTATGTAGCAACATTGTATTTTTCCATTTTCAGATCATTATGTTTGTTAGTTTTGGTGGTGATCCAGAAAAATGACAGATTTTCTAGTACAAATAGAATGAATTACTGAATATTTTAATGTGATGATATTCTTATTGCACATTTAATAATGAGAAATATTGATTAATATGGATGGGCTGCAAGAGCTAAAACCTTGGCCCCATTAACATTTTCTTTTCTGATGAGCCCAAAATGCTTATAATGCACTGTGCAAAACCCTGATAAAAATTCACTCCATTACTATTCCTAGGGGGCATTATAAAATGACTTTTAATGTATATTTTTGTAATGATTATTTTTGCAATGATTTAAGATGCCCAGTTATTATTCTGTTTGCAGCCTCTTTAACAAATGCAGCAAATATTTGTTGGGTGTAAATTTAATGATAATATCACCAGGTATTAAGAATTTTGTAGCTTTTATGGTCATTTGAAGAGCAATGGAAAGGACTCAATGTTCTTTGGGAAACATAGTTTTAGTTCAGCATAACTCACATACCTAGAGCAGATACCAGTGATGCTCACTGTATTGTGATCAAGGCTGTCTGCCATACATATGTGTGAATGCATTCAGCAGTCGTGAGTTATTGCCTGAATGTTGAATTTTTTTAATTCCATGGAAAAAAGAGACTTTTTGAAACAGCTCTCCGCTCCAGACACATATTTCATCAATTGGAAATGCTGGTTGAATTGGAACGATTAGACTGAAAGGTTTCAAAACTGCAGACTCTCGTTCTTTTTCCAGCCCTGATTGATCATGTCTTCCATGCAAGGCCACGGGGTCACGGGTGCTAATGATTATTTTCAGTCTGAAGAAAAAATGTCATGAAATTAGAGCAAATACCTTTCAGTCTCTTCAGCTCCAGCAAATCAAGGTTGAACATGTGACATTTCATTCTACACATCTGTGAGAAAGGTGAACTACTTCGCACTCTAAGGTGGGTATTGAAACTCAAGTCAAATTAGTTTCATGATCTTAGGGTATATTGAAAGCCTCATGCTGATGTGCTTGCAGTAACAGCTTTTGTTAAGTGATTTTACACCAAAAGTGCTGCTATGTTCGTAGCTGGGAAGTTTCGTATATTGCTCCTTGTTAATGCATTCCTTCGACAGCAATCATTTCTTTTCACAACAGATGAACACAGCAGATGAAATGGAATTGCAGTCAGACAGTTGTGTTTTAAAGTCCATTCCACCATGCATTCTGCAACCGGACACACTTGGCCCTTTGTGCAGTGACTGGTCACTAATGAGGCCTGAGTTCATCCTCCATGGACTTTTGGAACTTTTTCTTTTTTTTTGTATTCACAAAAGTGTGGGCACTATGGTCATTATCTAGGTCTGTTATCTCAATATTGTTGTTGTTGTCAATGGTACTGAAAAAAAACTTTATAAGTAAACTTTCTATTAGTGGATCTGGGCTTGGATGTTTAGTTCAAGGGTAAATGTTTAATAGGTATGGAAGAATAAAATATATGTGGATGTTCTTTTAACTTAAAGGATCTTTAATCTCACACATCATTAGCAAAGCTAGTACTCAGTGGGAGAATGTCGTCCATGTGATTGTCAAGCAGGGTCTGGTCTGCACGGAGTTGTCCACCCTGTATTCACATGGATTTCTGCTAGGAGTTCTGAATTTCTCCCACAGTCCAAAGAAGCATACTGTACATCAGGTGAATTAGGGATGACTAATTTCTGACTGAAGTGTTTTCTTCCGATAGGCCCCAGAACACCTGCCAACCCTAGTTAGGAAAACCAACTGAGATAATGGATGAATGAATAGATGGAAAAGTTGTTCTCAAAAGATTTCTCAAAAAAATAAAAGTTGTTCATTTGTTGCACCTCACCCAAAAAACCCTTGTAACAGTATAGGCTATGGATTCTTCCCAGAGAAAGATTTTATGAACCAGAATTCTTCACACCAATTAACTATCACTCTGGGACACTTATAGACATGAACACATAGACACAGAGAAACTCGCATTCATTTATTTCAGGTGGACATTATATTGCCACTGTAATGCCCTTAATGACAACAAACCAACTGCTGGTTATTAACTGGCTGCCCTTAAATATCTTGTCAAACAATAGTCAAACAAAATCCAAGGCTTAAATATTCCGGCACCGTGCCGGATCTCCGGGTGCGGAAGTGAGGGAATTTTTTATATATATATGTGTTTAATATTTTCTAGCCAATTTATTTCACCTTCCAATCATATGAGAGGAACGTAGCTTTATCGTTGTCTGAAAAAAAGATGGAGCACAATTTATGAAGCCTGGGTATGATGTCCTAGCAATAGATAAAGGACTTAAAAATAAGTGGCGCTGGGCGTGGATTGAAGAAAGTAGAGATGGCGAGCCTTTTTGCAGTTGGTGTAAGAAACTGAGAGAGCCCGGGGCTTGTTTCTGCGTGATTTAGAGGTGTAGAGGTGGTCTTGGTACGCTTTCAAACAAACACTGTAGCGCTTCATAATCAGTTGTACTGTGCATTATAGGATGAGGAGACGTATTTGTTTCAGTTAGCGCTTAGCAACATAGCTCCAAGGAGTTCAGGACAGAGCTGTGAGGAGGGTCAGAGCCTCATCCAAATATGGTCCGATGACCATATTAGGTCCCAATAAGAAAACAGCAATATTTTTCTTATTTAGCAAACAGCCCAGGGAAAGAGGGTTTAATAGCTCAGTAGAACAGTGCAGGGTTAAGGCAAAGAAACTGCAGCAGTATCCGAGTGTGGGATACTAACCTATTAATTCTGACCAATCGAAGAGCAGTTTAGGATAAAATTTATAACAGAACATGATTTGTTGCTTACAACCCAGAAAAAAAGAAAAAATAAGTAAAAATGGTCTTGATTTCACTTCTAAGCAGTTCAGTTCTTTAGCAATTTGAGCACTTATTTATAGTACTTTAAGCACTTGCTATTGTTTTGCAGTTTTTTAAGCACTTTTAGCTCTTGTTACTTTATTTTTGTTATTATTGTCAATATTTGAAGTCCTTCAAAGTCCCCCCCCAAAAAATTTCAGGCTCAGGATTTTTTTTACTTTAACCCCTGAGTAAGACCCCACAAAAAAGTTCAGTATCAGAATTTTTTTGTTACTTTAACCCCTGAAAATCACATAGGTATTCAGGGACAGGCATTAAAATGGTTTAGTTCATACCT
Source organism: Ladigesia roloffi (assembly GCA_037577295.1). Taxonomy (NCBI): domain Eukaryota; kingdom Metazoa; phylum Chordata; class Actinopteri; order Characiformes; family Alestidae; genus Ladigesia; species Ladigesia roloffi. The sequence goes on from JBBKCR010155134.1 coordinate 8,143, forward strand.
GTCTGATCGATACCATTTTGTAGATTTAAATGGAGATTCTTCTGGTGTAATGCCAGTAATATGGGGTCGCAAAAGGGTCAGTTTTAAGACCTCTGCTGTTCTCAATACACATGCTCGCCTTGGGTAACACCATTAGAAGACATGGGATTAGTTTCCATTGTTATGCTGATGATACTCAACTATATATTTCAACTAAACCAGACAAATGACCTAAGTTGTCCAGACTAAGTGTGTCCAGGATATTAAAGATTGGATGACAAAATACTTCCTTTTACTATATACAGAAAAGACAGAGATATTTCTTATTGGCCCAAATACTAGTACACATCCGTTTTCACAATTCAGCCTGCACTTGTACTGTTACTACCAGCTTGACAGTAAAAGACCTTAGTGTAATATTAGATAGTAACTTGTCCTTTGAAAATCATATTACCAGTATCATAAAAACATAATTTTTCCATCTTAGAAATATTGCCAAGCTAAGACCATCTTATCAGTATCTGACACAGAAAAGCTAATTCGCATTCATGACCTCTAGACTGGATTATTGTAAAGCATTACTATGTGGTTGCCCTGCATCCTCAATAAACAAGCTTCAGTTAGTCCAAAATGCAGCTGCCAAGTTTCTCATTAGATCCAGAAAATGATTATATAACCCCAATATTATCATCTCTGCACAGGCTACCTGTTCAGTCTAGAATCAATTACAAAATAGTATTACTTACATACAAGCCTTTAAATGGTTTAGCTCCCGCATACCTAACAAATCTTTTGATACGCTACAATCCACTCCGTTCCTTTAGATCCCAAATCTCCGGGCTCCTAGTAGTTCCCAGAATCTCAAAATCTACTAAAGGGGGTAGGACTTTTTCATATTTAGATCTAAAGCTTTGGAACAGCCTTCCAGACAGTGTTTGGGGCTCAGACACAGTCTCCGAGTTTAAAAGTAGACTGAAGACACATCTCTTTAATCTAGCACACACGTAACTCACCCCATGACCTCATACCCCAGTGCTGGCGTACTGCTTTCTGAGTGGCCACTACGCTAATTTCCTTATCTTTCTACTCATCCCGAGGGATCTGAGATCGTGCCAGCTCCAGTGAACCAAGGCCAACCCTGCGAGGTCCTTGAGGCATCCAGAGAAGGACCAGCTCCAGCTAGACTCTGCTTCATGAGTGTCTTTTCTTTCTTTCTTTTCTTTCTCTCTTGGTCAACCTGAGTGTTGGCTCCTCCCGAGGTTTTTTCCTCCATCGGAGGGAGTTTTTCCTCGCCTTTGGCTTACTCACTAGGGGCTTGGACGTGGACTCTGTAATGCTGATTTGTGACAACCTAGTTGTAAAAAGCATTGTATAAGTGAAATTTAATTGAATTAAATAGCTAGAGTGAATTAAGCCTTTTATTTATGTAAGTACATTTAACAAGAAGCTATGCTAATTAGCATATCTTAGAATGAAAGCATGCTGTCATGTAACGTTCATCTCAAGCATGCCTCCAACTGAGCCTGTTGCCTGAGTATTAGGTGGCACTTAGCCCTGGACATGTGTTTGTGAGGTCATGGCTTGTCATGTGTGGTTGATGGGAGCCTGGCAAACCAGGTGTGATTGAGGAGCTTCATCAGCTCGTCAGAATGTGGCTCTGCACCCAAAAACAAGTCCTACTGTTGCGTGTCTAGATTTGCCATTTGATTAAAGGGTCTGTGTCATGTGACTGGCTGCCTGCGTGAGTGTGTGTATGTGTGTGCCTCAAGGACCTCGCAGCCGATCTGTTGAATTTTTGCATGGTCACCCCATCATATCGTTCTGCTTTGGTTCGGGTTTGGTGGGTTATTTGTGTAAACAGAAAGTGAAGCGTACTCTTGGTTTAAGTCTGTCTGTGTCAAGGAGGGCAACACCGCATAGCTTCCTGTGGACAATATACAATACCTGAACGTCTCCAGTGGCTGCGAAGATCTCGAAATTTACTTTTGTAGACTGTAATCATAACCAGTGCCTGCGTGTGTCTACTCTCCTCTGTGTTCACAGGCAGGACACTAAGAGCTTCCTCATAGCGAGTGAATCAATTGAGAATTGTGGACTGTCTTCATTTTGTGAGAGTCCTTCGAAGTGAAGGTCCTCCAGAATCGGGACTAGTGTGCTAAGTTTCAGTTCAAGTGTGTGTCTGGCACACTGAAAAACTGTGAAAACTTCTATCAAAACGCCTTCTGTTAGTGCACTGGTGACTGTATGTGCATCCTTAGGCAGTTCTACATGGCGGCCAGGTGGGGAAATTAAATATACATTTCTACGTGCACTGACTTGAAAAACCAAACTAATGCTACATGTGTTCTAGACAAAGTACTCAAAGCTATACACGCGTGCGCTGGCACACACTTGTACTGACACAAACGCACAACACGCACCTTCCAACACACGCGCAACAACTTGGGTCCTGTTTTAATGTGGATGTGGACATGTTCCACCAATCAAAACACTGAAGCAGATGAAGTACACCCTCAGTATTCCCTAAAGACAGATACTTCTTAAAACAGGATTATGCACCGTGATACTCTGTGGAGGAAATGTTTTAGGAACATGACACTCTAGTCTGGCCCTACCTCACAACGTGAAAGCTAAAATTATCACAGGCCTCAGAATCTCACACCTAACACAGAATTTAAACTGGACCTGGCTACCTGTTATGCCAGTGGAAAAAGTGAGTATAACGGCCATGTGGCCAGAGACTGTACTTAAAGGCACTGTCTTTCATTAATCAAATACTGCCCATAGTGCTGACTAGTGGATTTATTAGTCAATTAGTGGATCACTCTTTGCAATAAATGATATTGGGCCTGAAAGATTCCTCCCACATGTGAGTGTGGTGTCTGATATTTATGATGTGATAAGCTGTCCACTATGAAGATTTAGTTGCAATCTTACTAATAGGCTACCACCAGCAGCATGTAATTGCCCTTTCTACAGAGTGACAGTAATCAGCCCTTGCAGAGCAAGATACTGTGATTCAAAAAAGTTTGCACTGAAAAATAAGTGAATATAAAAACAAACTACTGGTCAAATGTTTTAGAAGACCCCAGTTTTTCAAGCTTTTTTTCAAATTCAAATTCATAATGTTCCAGTCCAACGAACAGCATGAAATGTTACATGCTGAACTGTGAGAGGTTAAAAACTGGTAAGGTTACCCAGAAGGGGGAAATAATTCTGTACCGCCATTCAGAAACCTCTGGTATGTGCCTGGTTGGTCGCGTTCATCCTACACCACCATGTTTAACAGTGGTTCAGAGTGATTAGCAGCATTACCTTTCCACCAAATGTAACACCTTTTTTTTGGCCCAAAAGTTCAACTTTAGTGTTATCTGACCAGAGCACCATCATCCACATGTTTGCTGTTACCCTTACATGACTCCAGGCAAACTGCAAACAGGACTTTATGTCTTAATGTTTTTCTGTCAACAATGACTTTCTTCTTACCACACTTTCATATAAGCCAGGGCCCATTTTCTCAAAAGATTCTTATCGCTAAGTAGGTCTTAATTTCACCTTAACCTCTCTCTTAACATTATGGGATGGTTCTCAAAGCGTTTGTACACTAAATATATCTTATGTACGTCCCACGTTTGTAAGGTTGGTCCGGACCACTCTTTAGCTGTCTCTTAGCGTAGTTTCAGCTCAAGACGCAAGTCAAATAATGGCACGTTGTTAATGTGGTATCAATAATGGACTATAGTCCAGACATCTTTAAGAATATTACCAGTTCCTCGCTACAATGGCATGGTGACAGTCTGTGTGTTGTGCTGTAGCGAGGTAGGGCTGGCAAGGACGCGCATTTCGGACTCATTGAATTACTGAGGTCTTCAGGCTCGGTGCTGCCAGGAGGAGGAGGGTGCTGCAGGCATATGTGGTTCTACAGGAGGGCCCCCTTATGACGCCCGTGTCCTGAACAGCCAAATATTTGAGTATAAATTTCTTATCACGACATGCGCTGGCTTGAAGAATGGAGTGTGTTTAAGATGGACTACTTGAAGCGCTCTGACCAGTGTTCTTCGGCTGAGTCTATCAGTTAAGGTGAACGGCCTAACCCTGTTTTATAACTTTATCCCTGGCCTGTCTGGTGAGTTTCTTGGTCTTCAAAATGCTGTTTGTTCTCTAATGTTCTTTAACAAACCGCTGAAGCCTTCACAGAACAGGTGTATTGATAATGACACAAAATTACACATACGTGAACTCTATTATCTAATTAGGTGACTTCTGAATCCAGTTTATTTCACTGGATTTTATTTAAGGATATCATAGAACAAGAAGCTGTGTACAAATGCATGTTACACACAGATTTTTATTTGCTCAATATTTTGCAAACCATGTATCATTTATGTGCTATATATATATATATATACTTCATGAATATATAAATTATATAAACTGCTGTAGGTTGAATGATTCAATTGGATGCATTCAAAGTGTTGGTTTTGGAGCTTAGTTTCCTTATTTGAACAGTATTACACAGTATTTCCATGGCATTGGGTGTTTCATTTAAAATAAATCACATCAAATCAAATGAAACCCAAATTATATTATATACTACATGTAAGGCTTTGTTCTTTTTTTCCTGTTTTTAATAAGGATTGGATGAAAATTTTTAATCAAATATATATGATATTAATCAACACATTATCCGAATTTTATTATAAAAACGAGAACATTTTTCTGCCTTAAAGACCACCTTGAAAGCACTATTATCTGAAATTGCAGAGTGGCATAATAGATTTTGATGGATGATGAATGGCTGGGTGCACAAATTGTAGATGTGTCAATCACAAGCTAAATTTCAGCACGTCAAGAGTGACATTGTCCAAGTTTATGACAGCCTACATCGAGTAAGGAAAGTAAAGTTCAGTCACAAATACAGACGGACATTTATACAATAGCAATGAAATTATTTAATGATCGCCATTATATAATTGGGCTCATGCTTGAGTTACTCTAGATCACTATGAATCAAAACTGTGAAGACAAACATGGAATGCAACCATTAGCATAAGCACATTCAGCATGAGAGCATGTAATATAATCAGAATCTTTCTTTATCTTCATGTGAAATAAATGAATGAGAGACAATACCAATATTTTCAAAGATCAATTAACCACTAGATAAAATGATCAAAATATATGTACTCTATCAAAAGAGTCCTAAATTAATCCTGCCTTGGATTTACAGATCCTTGATTGGTTATATCTTTAACTGGAACAGAGCATTTACATTTCACATTCTTTTTAAAGTTATAACTTCAAAAGGGTTCTTGTCACTCACACATCATTCATGAAACTAATTCTTACAGAATAATCTATTAAGAGTGTTTTTAGTACTATAGTCCTTCAGTGGAAATGCTTTAATGATGGGATATTTGTTTTTAAGTGCTAACAGCTGGTAGACTAGTGGTTAGGGCATCCACCCTGCAACCAAGAAATTGTGTGTTCAATTCCCAAGACTGCTATTAACCTCTGAGGTACACTGATGAGACAACCACCTCATTCTCACCTCGCAGATCCCGTTCACCATCGCCTGAGTATTAGTGTTCACTGTTCATTAGTGTTTCTGTGTATGTTTAGTGGTTATTACATTAAATTCAACTCTATCTAATGTGCGCGTCCTCCCCTTTCCCTTCCTCATCAGAACGAACTGTGACAACTGAGCACGATACCGTCCACACACACTGCTACTCGGGTACTGTGTTCCTGGCTGCCAGCTGCTTCACTTTCTGAATGGGTTAAATGCAGAGGAAGAATTTTATGCTGTTCACACTGTGTTGTGGTTTGTTCATGTATGACAAAAAACAAAGCTCAGCATTCTGTCTCCATTTATAAAATGGGGAGTGAGAAGGATGAACAAGATCAGAAAGGAATTAAATAGAAGGACAGCTCGAGAAGAAAAATCAGAGGGTGTGTTGTTTTGAACAATGCAAAAAATATAAAATATATCCTATACACACACACACATATATATTATTTTGTGCATTGTCATAGTACAGTAATTGCACCTTGGATGATGTGGTTATCAACAAAGGCTGGGAAGCAAATAAAGTTTGCAACGGAATGTGAAGATATAGGGAGAACAGGAAAAAGCCAAAGGATAAGATATGAAAATGAATCTAATGCTCCCTCTGGTGGAGGATGACACAGCTCATTGACATACAGTGAGTCCAGGAGAAGTCCTGAAAGAATGTAAACGCTAAGTCAGTGAGAATCACACTCCCACAGGCGGTTCATGGAGAAGGTAAAGCCACCTCTTCAGTATCATCAGTCTAGTAGTGTTGACATCTATATTTATCCAATGATTTTTCCAATGAACTCTCACACAGAAAATCCCCGTTAATTAGATTAGCTATTAAATCAGATGAAAACTTATATCTAGGGTCATACAATAATAGACACTCTGGTTCAAAATGCTTTCAGTAATATGAAGTCAGTTTTGTTACATGCACAGAATTATTCTGACAATTTATTGTAAAACTTTTTCTAATTCTTATTGGAATATTTTAATAGGAACCATGGTGACACATTGGGAAGCACCTTCCAGGGTTGGGGGTTTGAATCTAGGTCCTGGTTTTGTGTGTGTGTGTAAATTTCCTGTTCTCTTCATGGTGGTGTGGGATTCCTCCAGGGTCTCTGGGTTTCTCCCACAGTCTAAAGACAATAGCATCAGGCGAATTGGGAATTCTAAATTTACTGTAGGTTTGAGTGAATGGTGTGTGTGTGTCCATGCAGTGGGCTGGCACCCCACCCACGGTGAGTCTCTGCCTCGCATCTGTAGACCACAGGATAGGTTCTGTGACACTAATATGTATTAAGCAGTTACAAAGTGTTAATGAATGAATATTCTAATAAAAGTACACTAGGTCCATTTTAAATGATGTTACACAGTTCATAGGAAATTGTAAAAGTAATAACAATAATTCAGCCTTAAATAATATGATCTCCATCAATGTTGTATTTTAACTTTGCAGGTTTTTAAGTACAACCCTAATTTCACTGCTAGGTTTTGGTTGTAAGCAAAAAGATTCAAATCTTGAAATTGATCCAGTCAGGATATTTAACACTGTTGTATCTAGGCAGCCAGGTGATATATTATTACAGTCAAGCATGTCACATCAGATCACTGTAATAATGTACTGATTGTAGATTTAAGTACTTAAGTTTTGATTTACAGAAAGTGGGAGAATAAAACTAGGAAAGAGTCTGACCAGGTATCAGTCACTTCTTAGAAATGGAAACAGTGACACTATGCTAGGATCTCCTTACTGAAAGAGTTACTGTAAATATCCAAATGGATGTTTATCTATTGTTAAATTAACAGAAGATTTAGAGATGGGTGTGGTTTATTGTTAGTATGCATTAGAAACTAATGTATTTCTTGTTTTACTTCCCAATAAATACAACTATACACCCATACTACCTTAATCTGTACCTAGAACAAACTCGAATGTATGTTTTACTTTTAACTCTTACAAAATTGTTATTTTTGCCCATCCATCTATCATCATTCCAAGTTGAAAGAAGCTGAATACAATAATATAGAAATATTTGTCTTGCCTACTTTAAGCTCTTCTATAGCTACATTATCTCAAAGAAGTAAATATAATAATAAATATAGTATATGTGTGGCTACTATAAAGCCAGCGTTTGGAAAACCTTTGCATATTATTTTTTATAATTGACATTAATTTAAGCATCACTAAATTTTGCGAACGAAATCTGTTTAGCTTTTTCCAAGGAAACCACCACACATTTGTCTAGCCTGACTGACCACCACAGGTCACCACCTTCCCGTGTCTGAAATCGCTGGGGCCCATTGCTTCCTTCTGTTACATTTGGCTTGCTCACAAGGAGCTTGGACCTGGACTCTGTGAAACTGCTTTGTGACAATTTTGGTTATAAAATACAACCAATTTGCATAAATAAAATTGAACAAAACTGAATTGTTTATGTGTCTGCTGTGGGTTTTGCTCTACATTTATTTTTATGCCTTTGTGTTTCTTTATGTTTGGTCACATTCCAGCTGTGTTAAGTTTAAAGGCGACTACAAAATATTTTTTAACAGTCAATGCTCAGCCCTTCATCAATAATCAAAAATCTGGATGCACATGCACCTCACCTGATATTAATAGACATATTAATTAGTTTGAGAAACTTTGGCTCCAAGGAGAAGCTGCGCCAAAAATGGGTTGAATAAAACTAATTATTAAACATATTGCTTCTGTAATCACACCAATTATAAATGGCCAAACTAAACTTTCACCTGTGCTTGTGATCACTAGTGTGTAAAGCTTAAATTCACTAACAAATTTAATAATTAGTTAGTGAAGTAATTAGTTAGTCATAGGAGCAGCAATTTCTGTTGCACACTTTGCCAGTAGTGATGCCTTGTGATTTGGGCGGTTAACAGTTAGTTTTTTTAACTATAGGTGAGAAATAGACCCTGATAACGGTTGATCTGGTCTGGAGTAGTGACCCTGACATCAGTCAATAGTGTTGAAGAAGGTTGTTGACAAATAAGTAATAAAACTAGGGATGAGCCGGATACTCGGCCAAAACAAGTATCCGGTACGGATAAAGCACTTTTGATGAGTATGAGTATCATACAAGTAATACAAGTCAATATCTGTGCTCAGATTTAATAAAAATTCTCATTGGGTAACTGACTGTGTCTGCGTGCAGTGGCGTCTGTCAGCGCGCGTGTAGCTCTTTATGTAGACCGTGTAGAACACACGTAGCATTAGTTTCGTTTTTCTCTCTCTCTTTCTCCCTCTTTCTGCCAGGCATCTGAGAGTTTTTTTTTACTTCACGCCCTGAGTTGACACTTTATTGCTGTATTTTATAAAAACTAATAAAAGTAGTTGTGTTATAAATAATATTACAAATTAAGCTACACACACACACACACACACACACACACACACACACACACACATACCTGGTGTGGAAATAAATAAATAAATAACTAAACCTAAAATAAATCACAATGATCATCAAAAAATGAAGTTAAACAAAGAGTCTTGTTGAGATGAAAACTCTTGTTCATTACATTTTACTTCATAATTGCAACCTCATGTGTTGTATTTAGGGATGAGCGAGTACAGCATTATCTGTATCTGTATCTGTATCTGTACTCGAAAGGGGCGGGGCATATCCCGGAAGTGGGCGGGATTTATACAGGAAGTGGGTCGGGTTGTCTTGAAATGGGTGGGGCTTTAACCTGTAT
>JBBKCR010155184.1:0-34884 GCA_037577295.1 Ladigesia roloffi
TGACCTCTGCCATCATTTTAAGTGGGAGAACTTGCACAATCGGTGGCTGACTAAATACTTTTTTTCCCCACTGTATTTTAAGTATATTCTGTATATTAAATGGGCTACTTCACATCCAGGCTAACGTAGAAATCAGCTAAAGGCAGACACTTCTACAACCTTAGCAGGAAAAAAGACTTACAGGAGAACTGTGGGCAGGAGGCTTCATTGAGCGATTTCTGTAATGGAAAAAAAGCATTAGAAAGCAAAGTGGTGACTTATAGTCACACAGGAACATGCCACAGCACAGCTGTGAACAGTGTGAAGATATTTTGCTGCATTTAATCCATTCACCAAGTGAAGCACGCGGCAGCATCTACTGGGATCAATGGGTGAGGACAATATCTTTCCCAAGAGTACCTATGTGGTGCCACTAGGAGTCCTGGAATTTGAACCTACGACCTTGTGTTCGCAGGGGCAACATAACCACTAGACCAACGGTCCCCAACGTTTTTATCACCACGGACTGGTCAACGCTTGACAATTTTACCGCGGACTGGGGTGGGGTGGGGGTGATTGTTGATACATAGATCAGTGGTCCCCAAACTTTATTTCGTCACGACCCGTTTTTATATAAGAAATCCGGTCATTTTTTTCTAAATAAAACATTGTTTAGTCTCTGATAGTAAATAAAAAGGAAATACTGTAATTTTTCCATGCAGCCCGTGGACCGGTACCACATGACCCACGGCCCGGTACTGGTCCTTGGCCCAGGGGTTGAGGACCGCTGCACTAGACCACCAGCAGCAATGATACTGTTAACTAGCTGCCCAACTTACTTTAAAGACTTAAAATAACAGACATGATACAACTATAACAAATGACTTCATGCTAGTCAGTTACACAAAAATTATTTTTTTAAATAAAAATATTTCAAAATTTTGGACAAAAAAAGTTTAAAGTGTCCATTTGTCATACATGAACACAGTGTGTACAATGTGACATTTTTAAAGTGCATTTAACACATTCACCAAGTAGCAGGCTGCCAAGAACACAGTGCCCAGGTCGCAGTGTGTGGGGTCAGTACCTTGCTTAAGGGCGACTCAGTGGTGCCACGGGCAGTCCTGGGATTCGACCACCAGCAGCAATGACATGCTAACAAGCTAAACAAAATACACCAATAACGCCCTCCTAAAACAAGAGCGGCGATGCTAATCATTGATATAAATCCCCATCGATCGGATCTTTGGCTGCAATTACGCTACATGCGAGTGCTGACTTGTGGAGCGCTGCGTCAATCAAGTCCTGCTGGTTCCTATTGGGCTCCACAAAAGCTCCACCCACTTCGTTATGCACCGGTAGGCCTCTCCAGTGCGGGACAATCCGCGGGCTCGCCTGATCACGCTGCAGGCGAAGAGCACTCACCTGCCGGCCGGAGGCCTGTTGGCAGCACCAGGCGCGGAGGGGCCAGGAGCACCGTTAGCGGGTCTCCGACCGCCCGGGCCGCTCTGAGCCTTCAGCATGGGCGAGCAAAAGTAGAGAGATCCACACAGCGGAGCAAGGATAGAGGCCGAGCGGACACGGAGCGGGCAGAGGACTGTCAGCTGCGGGAGAGAAACACAGTTCCATCACAAGACAAAAAAGAAAACCAGAGATCAAGAGTGTCATTTCATATGCGGTTCTGGGCTACAACCATAATTAATCATTTTAATACTTTGGCCCCTCAAAACCATCCTCACACATGGACCGCTGCTCCCCCACCCCTCACGCCCATTCACCAAACTGAACCCCCGAACACCCGGACCCATCCTTCAGGACGCCCTAGAACACCTAGACCCTCTAGGAGCCCGTTACATCGAGACCCGATATTACACGCACATACATTTCCAATGGACTTAATCTATATTTCATCATGTTTATATTTTTTCATCCACAAATGCCTCTCCCTCTTAAACGCCCCTCACACACCAGGACCCCCTCTCTCACAAACACTCTTTACTCCGCATTTTTGGACTACATGCCCACCCTGTTTATGTTTTAACAATGTTTATATGTTTTCACCGCAAATTGACTGCTGCTCCTTCTCCGCCTAAACGGCCCCAGCACACACTCATGTACACACATTTTCACTGCATTACTGAACAACATTCCTAGTGTTATTTTTTAACCATTTTAAATATTTGTCCTCACACATGGACTGCTGATCCCGCTCTCTCCTAAACGCCCCCCTCAACATCCCGGACCCCCTCACACACACTCCATTACACCTGGATTAAAGCCCCGTGTCCCACGTTTTTCTGTTTCATCGGGCTCCAGTGTTTAATGCACTAATTTGATCTCCACTGCGGAAGACAAGGCCGAGTTCCGCCCCTGTTGTTGCCCCGTCAGCCCCTCTCCCGGCCCGCTACCCCAATACTCTCCTGCCCCTGGGGTTAGCATGCTAAGCTAGTGTCAACTGTTTGCCACTTTGTCCGCATTCATATTCACCTCCTGTCAACTCTTCCTCCTTCAGAATCTTTAACGTGCTGGCTCCGAACTTCGATTTTTAATTGCTTCAGCTTTTGAAGACGAAAGAAAACGACAAAAACACTGCCGTCCGACGCGGTTCCACCGGTCCGACCCCAGACTGGTGCTATCCGAGTCGCGAGTCGATTCTCTTTAGAACAGATCATTTCAACCGATTTGTTAATCTACAACTGGTTCGAACCGTTTCACATATTTTATGAGTGTCAAGAATTACATAAATAATCAAAAGTAGCATATAAATATAAATGCATTATATGGGAAAAAGTATTCCCCATGTTAGGTCTAGTCCCCTTGTTTTCAATGAAGGGTAATCTCAATGCTTAATTAAGATTAACTGGAACGGAGATGTCACATCAGTGCCTCATATAAACTCTAAATGAATGGGCACAACTTACCACAGAAACACTCCAAAATATTGTGGAAAGCCTTACAAGAAGTGTTTAAGCTGTTATTGCTTCAAATGGGGGGGGTCTATTTACTGATGTAACGGTCAGTCGTCCAAATACTTTTGTGCGTGTAATTTACATGGCTCTCATTTTGGCGGGCCTGATTCTTATTGACTTGTGAAATGATTGATTCGGCAGGCTGAATCTTTAAAACAAACTGTTCGAAAGACTCGGTTCGTTCATCTGAATTATCTTTCTCATTACCAGTCTGTAGCGAAAAAACTTCCTGCTTCCATCGAAGTTTTATACTTAAAATGATCATAATGTAATATTTAAATGTTGAATGTTATATGTCGCTTTTATTAATTCCGATACAGTGTCTGACTGTTGTTTTTAATTCCTTTTTTTACGTGCGCGTTTAGGTCGTTATTACGATCGTTTGTGTTTTAGCAATGGCGGCGCCCTGTTGGTTACGGAATGAAAAGTGAGATTAAGAGCAAAATATAAATCTAAGTGATTTTATTAAATAAAAATAACATAAGCACGCCGTCGTGGAACTGTGGGACAGGTAGCGAGTGAGAAACTTATTTGAATTTGCAGGTAAGCACATCTGGGTCTTCTGATCAAAAGATGTGGTCTTTTGGTCATGAGATGACCTTTCAAAATGTTTGACAACAATGGAATAACGTTATAATTAACACTTTAACACATAAATTAATTAGATAATTTGTTTACAACAATTCTCTGTGCTTTTTTTTCAAAAACAAGATGAGGAGTGATAATAATGTAAAAAATTGACATACTAAGGCTCCTGATCCCTGTGAACTTAACTCATCCTGAATGGAATTATTGTGTCATTGCCATGTTCAGCGCAACAAGAAGGGAATAAGTGTAATAAGACAATAGAAAGTATAAAAATCTAGATAAGTAAACAATAGTGCTACACAATGACAGGAACAGTGATGTGGCCAGTAATAGTGAAATGCTGACAGTGCTGTCTATAAAGACTTAAGAAAAAGTGGTTTAGTTTTAAGGCAATAAAAACAAATGCAATAGAATATCAGCAGATGCTATGGTAATGAGGTTGATATTCAACATTTGGTCAAGTCACAGATAAAACAACCATATTGTGTATATTGCACAAATCTGATTCAGAACAGAATCATATTTTAATAGTTATGTTCTGTGGACAATAATGACTCCCCTACATAATCGGGAGAAAGTCTAATAGGTAGAAAGGATTTCCCATGGCATTCAGTCCTTAGAGGTGGTGAGTCTGCTGTGCCCCAAAGGCCTTTTAAGAAGGCTTGCATGAATTGGAATGACTTGTCCATAATACAAAGAAGCTTCTTTAGCTTTCTCCTCTCAGATACGACCACCAGGATCTCAAATTTTGACACCAAAAACAGAATAGTTATGTAAAAAATAAAAACAAAAGCTCCTGAGTGTTCTCCCTGGTGCCTGGTAATGCTGTCCAGTCAATTCAGTCTGTTAAATTGCTTCACTCAGACCTGTCTTGGGCTCCAACCAGACAACACTCCCAACAAAGTGATCCTGAGGCTCAAAGTGTTGTCTGATTGGAATCCAAGACAGGTTGGAACTGAACACCAACTAAAAAAAACATCAAACTTTACACCACACTAAAATCTTCTAAACCCTACAATAATAGTGTATGCCTCACTAAAATACTGTACACCTAACTGTAATACTCTATGACTATAATTTTAGTTTGAAACATGCAGCAGTCTAACACATATCATTTCACAGCAATGATTCTTCCAACTTAAAATGTGACAGTTATCTGTCCAGTCCCATCCAGACTTGCCATAAATCAGCAGGTACTGTGTGCAGAGTATTGCCCCTGTGACCGGAAGGTTGTTGGTTCAAATCCCAGGACGGACAGTGGCACCACTGAGGTACCCTAAAGCAAAGCTTTGTGCCCACATTCTGCTCCCTGGGCCCTGTGTTCCTGGCTGCCTGCTGCTTCATTTTGTGAATGGGTTAAATACAGAGAACAATTTCACACTGTTCACACTGTGTGCTGTGCTGTGGTGTGTTCCTGTATGAAGACATAGGCCACTTTATTATACTTTACTTTCTTGTCTTTTGCTTCCTTCTGCTGTTTAAGTTTATGTTGGTAATCTGCGCTCTGGCACATGACATGTTTTTCTGGGACCTTTTTGTCAGGGACAAACCATTAGCATTTACATTAGATACAGTCACCTGCAGCCCAGACCACATCAGCAAGTGGTTTGAGTGATTGGATTGTAGTGCGATATTTTACACTTGTATTTAGCGCCAACGCATTTTAAAACTATGTGTTAACAGGGGAGACCGTATAACATATATATTATTTTGTAGTTGACGTAAGTGTAAGAATTTATTCATCCAGACCAGTAGGACTCCATTGCTGTGTTCCCTGTATAGAAGAAGGAAAAACCTATAATTGAAGCTTATAATCAACATTTCTAGATTAAACGTGCATAAAAGCAATAATACAATTAAAATGTACAAAAGGTACATAAGGGTATATATTTTTTGTTATCTCTTTCTTTCTCCAGGCTTCTAAACTTCTGTATCATGACACTCAAGGAATAGAGAATCAATTTCCGATGTTCCTGATACGAAGACTGCTCATCCAACATCATGCCCTGTGCACTTGCTACTCATGGGCGGCTAGTGGTTTTGGCGGTCAAAAATATGACGTTATCGTTGTGGGTGGTGGACATGCTGGCACAGAGGCAGCTGCTGCAGCAACCAGAGTTGGGGCCAAAACATTGCTCATTACACAAAAGATCCATACAATTGGTAAGCCAAAATTCAGCTATCACAAAATGCAGCATTGCACTTATTTGTAGAGGCCAGTTATATCTTTATTTTTCATACAGGGGCTCTGTCCTGCAACCCATCATTGGGAGGAGTTGGGAAAGGTCATCTTGTAAAGGAGGTGGATGCTTTGGATGGCCTGATGGGACGGGCTGGGGACTATGCTGGGGTTCACTTCTCTATCCTCAACCGGAGAAAAGGGCCAGCTGTGTGGGGACCCAGGGCACAGCTTGACCGAGAGCGCTACAAAGAATTCATACAGGTGACTCCTTGAATTTCATTTGAATGCATTAAACCTTGTTGTTATAACTGGGTTTGTTGAAGTGCTTCAAACATCTATGCTAGTCCTTTTTTATTGTCCTTTTACCCCTTTTAGTCCTGTTTATTTTTCTCCCTCCCCTAGTCCGAGCTGTTGAACCTGCCCAGACTGACAGTGATTGAGGGATCTGTAGAGGGTCTGTTAGTGTCCACACCTGATCCAGAACAGCCAGGAAAACACAGGGTGACTGGAGTTCGAATGGGTGAGGAACATTCCCTAAGACTGGGAGACATTTTCAGCACAGTCATGCAGGCAATTTACACCCTACTGCTCTTTTTCTCTTTCTCCAAGCTGATGGAGGCAATGAAATTGTCTCGCATTCTGTTGTCCTCACCACTGGCACATTCCTCTCTGGCTCTCTCTTCATGGGCCAGACCACGTCTCCAGGAGGAAGGATGGGCGATCCACCTTCCTGCGCTGGTCTGTCCCACAGCCTGAAAGAAGTACTGGGGTTAAAGCTTGGCCGTCTGAAGACTGGGACACCCCCTAGAATCATCAAAGATACAGTAGACTTCTCCCTCACGCAGCTTCACCTACCTGACCCACAACCAACCCCTTTCAGCTTCATCAATACACACACACATTGCAAGGTAAGGACTGAAATTGCTGTCAGAAGATTTAGGAAGATATGTACAGAACACCTTGTGTGTTTGATAGTCAGGTTTTGTGTTTATAATGTACATTGTGTGGCTTTTCAATGAGTAAGTCATTTACAAATAATGTTCTGTTCATTTGATGTGTTGTAGCACTAGAAAAATATTCCACATTATCTGGCTATTTACAATTTGGCCACAAGGGGGCATTAAATAATCACTTGCTATTAAAACACACTTGCTAACAAAATACAGTTCATTCAAATAAAAATGAACTAGTTCACGTTTATAGTTAGTTTTAAAAGTGCTCGGAAAAAAGCATAACTAAAAATAAACTAACAGCCGTTGTCTTTTTTTAAACCATATCAAACTAGTGAAAATGTACAGCTCTAAAACTCAAAGGCGTCTGAACTTGGAGGACCAGCCATTCTCTTGTGATAGCCTGCTACAGCTGAGCCGACTCTTTGTAGTGATTCAGAAGAGCCTCTAACAAACATTCATATTTGCCAAGTTAGGCTAAAATATGAGGATACAGATGATAATAAACAAAGAGCCATTTGGGAGCCGGCTCTCTGAAAAGAGCGAACTGCATTCAGTCTCGCGAGAATGAACTTCACTCACAGTTCCTTTCATAATTTGTAAACTGACTCGTTCAGTTCAGCATTTACAAAAAATAGGAATGTGTTCAATTAATGCCATTCACTGAATGCGTTCATGCACAACACTACTTATGTCTATTTCTGCTTCATGAATAGTTGTTTTAATATCAGTTAAACATGCACTTACAGGGCTGTTTCTCAATACTTAAGGAGTTTTAAGCAATATCACTCACTCGATTCATATTATTCTCTTTGTGAAACTGACTAACAATATTTTTATAAAGCTTCTCAGAACTATTATCAATCAGTGTCTCAGGCATCAGGCAAAGTTTTATGTAATAGGAATCACCAGCACAATTTTTTTCAGTACTGCTTACGTTTACTTTAATAGTTTTCTTTGTTTTACTTTAAAATGTGTTTTACATTAATCCTTTGATTTTCTGTAGCCTGAGGAGCAAGTCCCGTGTCACCTGACATACACAACACCAGGGGTGGACAGAGTTGTCCAAGAAAGCTTGCATGTCAACTCGCACATAAAACAGGACACCAAAGGACCCAGGTACACACTCTAGAAAAATATGTAAATTAAATCCTGTCTATACAATACAATTTTGATATCGGCCGATTTCACAATGGAGATAAACCTCCTGCATTCCCTCCATCCCACTCAGGTACTGTCCTTCCATAGAGTCGAGGGTGTTGCGCTTTCCGGGCCGACAGCACCAGGTGTGGCTGGAGCCCGAGGGGTTGAACTCGGACCTCTTGTACCCTCAGGGTCTGTCCATGACTATGCCTCTGGAGCTGCAGCTCAGCCTCATCCGAGAGATCCCTGCCTTGCAACGGGCAGAAATTCACACACCAGGTAAAACAGGGTCTAGAGTTCAATTGTGTGCAATGGAAGAGTGAGTTTGATGTGACCGGTATATACCTGTTTGTGCAGGTTACGGGGTGCAGTATGACTTTGTCTGTCCAACACAGCTCTTCCCATGGTTGCAGCTGAAAAGCATTCAGGGGCTTTTCCTAGCTGGTCAGATCAATGGGACAACAGGCTATGAGGAGGCAGCAGCACAGGTATAAGACTATTACTCAGTTAGGTGACTAATTAAACCATTATGATTTTTAAAACCAGCATGAAGCAAATGCAACAACAGGTGCCAGATCGGCCCCTATGCTTCCTGTAGACTGTTTTTGTAAAACAGTTTGTTGACATTGTTAATTTTTGACAAACTATTATAGCACTAAACAGCCTTCTAAAACGGAAGCAACACATTCTGAACTGTACACATTTAAAAATAATGTAATAATTATTTACTTGTTGATTAGGAGGTGGTTCATTTATCCAGGCAACTTTACCTTTTATTACAGTTACATTTATGCATTGAGCTGATGCTCATATTCAGAGTCTGTGGCATAGCCTATTTAAAATATTAGGGTAAAGTGTAAATCTGACAAACTTCTGTAAAATTTCAGGGCCTGTGGGCAGGTGTGAATGCTGGGAGGACCGCCCTATCCCTGCCCCCCGCAATGCTTTCACGTACTGAGAGCTACATCGGCGTCCTGATTGATGACCTTGTGGGGCATGGGGTCACAGAGCCGTACCGCATGTTTACCAGCCGGGCTGAGTTCAGAACATCACTAAGACTGGATAACGCTGACCTTCGTCTTACACTCAAAGGTATGCCAGTGAGCGGTCAAATAACCATTTGCCCCATTTTGAGACAAAATCTAATTAGAGGTTACTTATAGGTTACTGAATGTCAACCAGGCTGGACCAAGGGTATTTCTAAAGTGCTCTTGATTCTTTTAATTTTTTGCATATTTGTCAAAATGTTTAACCAATATTGTCAAAAATTCATAAATTAAGGGAAAAAAGTCCTTTGTACTAGCCATGTAAAAAAGTAAATTATCTAAAAATTTAGGAACTGCCTTCTAGCAACAACTGCTAACAACACCTCCTGTAATTTGAACTGAGGATGAATTTTGGCCTACTCTTTTAGCACAATTGCTTTCATTTGCCCACAACATCCATAATGCACCACCCAGTTAAGGCCATGTCATTGTCTCAGTCAGGACATTGTTTCAGGAGTGAGAAAGACAGCACTGTATAACCACTCTGAATTCATGATTCTTTTAAGTACAGAAGTGACCCACGTCCTGACGCAAAAAAGTGTCCCTATATCACACTACCGCCACCATGTTAAACTTTTTGTATGATGTTTTCATTTACGGCATATGGAACAGGTCCTGTTTTCCAAGAAGCTCTAGTTTTCAGAAAAATTTGCCCCATGTTTTGGTTGAG
This sequence comes from Ladigesia roloffi, assembly GCA_037577295.1. Classification (NCBI taxonomy): domain Eukaryota; kingdom Metazoa; phylum Chordata; class Actinopteri; order Characiformes; family Alestidae; genus Ladigesia; species Ladigesia roloffi. Next base: position 9,528 of record JBBKCR010155184.1, read on the forward strand.
TGGTTAGGCTATTGGGCTTTCATTGTTCACACTAGATGCAGGGCTCAGTGTGTTCATGGATGACTTTAAAAAATGTCTCTTTGTAATGGTGGAATCAAGAACAACTTTTTTATTTCTCTTATTTCTCACTAATCTACAGAATGTTTATTATGATTTCTTTCAGGTTTTGAAGAGATCGGCTGTGTGTCCTCACACCGTTACCAGGAGGCTATTAGATTGAGGCAGGGTTTGAGCGAGGCTCTTAATGCCTTAAATTCAATAACAATGTCAGCAACTCGCTGGAGAGAGAAACTGGGGGATGTCTCCATCAGTGAAACCAAGAGTGTTGTCTTAAGGTCAGTCACACTAAAGCACTTTGGAATCAGTTTGGGCTGTTTCCAAGCATTATATTTCATGATGCCCTAAATGGTTTCACAATGAATTACAGTTGGCTCAGATTGTCAATAGAAATTGACATATCATTTGTGTTCTATTGAATTATTTTCTGGAATAAATGATAAAATATTAATATTCACGTAATTTAATCTTAATGTCATACTTCATTGAGTGTTCTGTCTTTAATTTCCTTAAGTGGAGAAGAAATACTGCAATATAAAGATATTTCCTTCAAAATGGTGGCGTCAGTCTTACCAAAGATCCTTTCCCCGTATCTGGAATTTTCTGAGAGGATAAAAATTGAAGGTATGAACTATTGCCACTATTGCCATCCCATTCATTCAGTTTTTTAGATCTCAGACAAACGCAGTTGTTTCAGCTTGTGCTTTAGTCATGGTATGTGGTTCCAGAACTCATTTTGGAACACACATACAATAAAATAATGAAATATTTGCAAGTTGGGGAAGGCACAATTAATTGCAATTTAGATAAAATACTGATTTTTTTTTTTTACCAATTTGTGTTTTTTTTTTTTCTGTAGCTGTATACCGACCACACTGTGAAAGACAGCAGATTGAGATGGAGAGAATGCGAGAGGAGGAGAATCTGTCTCTGCCAACAGATATTGACTATCTCTCTCTTCCGGTGTCCCTCTCGATTGAGGTTCGAGAGGTACTGGATAGAGCGCGACCGAGCACGGTGAGTAAATCCACATGAGCATGACATACTAGTGGACTATTGATATAGGCATGGTTAAGGAAAATTACTGTTCATTCCTTAGCTGGGAGCAGCCATGAGGCTACGTGGCATTACTCCGGCTGCCATCATCCACCTGCTATACTACGCGACGAAAACCGGCCACAAGAGCAGAGAACAAAGAGGCATAGTGCAAAGAGACCAGACTCCGCAGAGGACACATCAAGCTACAACTGACCAACAAGCAGAAAGGTTAAATGATAAAGAAAAGGGCGTTGTGGTTCAGAATTAGCATTTGACAGGAACAGCTTCTAAAGTTTGTTATTATAATAATGGTGAGACTGCACAATAGTTTTTTTTATGTAAAAGTATGTATTTGCTAAATGAAAATAAATTATTAAAAAAATAAAACCATGTGCATGTTCAGAAGGAGGTAGACGATTGAAGAACAGTGTGCAACATGCTCCATTTGGTCAACCTCATTCCATGTCCAGCTCTCCCACCCCTCCAGTGAAAAACGCAAAAGGGAATTTCCACTCTGGTTGAGGTTCACCCCTGGGCGCTTTGGGGTAAAGGGTGGCATCAGAGAAAATGACTTCTGTGGTCACAGGCAGAGGAAAAGAGACTGGACACTGGCAAGAAAGAGAAAGTTAATTTTGTCAATTTATAGTTGCCAGTACAGTATCAGAAAATCTAGTCTAAACAACACAACGCAAACTGCTGAGGTTTATACTTCCATTATGTGTTACTAGCTCCCATGCAAAAGCTGCCAGCCTCAGACATCTTAAGGTAAGTATTAAACAAGTAATCATAATATTTTTAAACTGACAAATATATTAGTGGACTATTTCACGAGTGCCACAACTAGCTTTACTGTCCAGACAGAAGCCTTCTTTGATTCTAATTAGTCAGTTGTGATGATGCGCATGGCACTGCACAGAAAATTGGACAAATTTTTTTGTACTTAAATATGCAGTTTAAAAAAGGGATGGGTGCTCTCTTCAGTAGTGCATAGACAGTAAAAAGAAGCCGGTTGATCTGAAAAGACACAATACGAGTGGCACATTTGTTTAAGAGTCCACTTTACATTTTATCAACCATGTAGTGTGAAACTTTGCAGGATGCAGTTTGACGAATACCCAAATTGTGAGTCACAGAAGACATTTTAGTTCATGTGTAAAGATGATTTTCAGCTAAACAATCTCTTAGAATTTACGTTAGCATTACTGCTACAAGGTTTTCTTCAATAAGGACTAATTTTACCTTCAGTATCTGGCAGCTAAAGGCATATTTTGCCCCCAGGATATGATTCTGTGGCATCGACAAAAGTCCTCTCTGAGCCCAGAGCACCTGCACTGACAGGGAGACGGGTAGAAGGCAACCTGTCTCACACTGCTCTCCCTGCACAGTAAGGCAAATAACAAAAAATTGCATAATATTAGTCAGTTGGTTTTAATGTTATAGCTAATTGATGTACAGCAAAACAATCATAATATATAAACACATATATGCTAAACAAAATAGTTTTTACTGACAAAATGTAATATATTCAAAACATCTGTGCAGCCATTTGATAAGTTTCTTTTATCTGCTATCATGTTAAACTGAAGAATTACATAAAAATTGTGTGTTAAAATTCCCTGTAGAGAATGTCCATTTATTTTCAATTTGTCAATTTGTAATTTGACTGAAGGTGCTTCAAATTTTTGCACATGACAACATAACCTGTAAACTCTGAGCACAAAAAAAAGAGTTAGATGTACATTCTTCATCTTCTAACTGGGGATGTTACATGAAACTGAGGGGACTTTTTGTAAAGCTTTAGGGATAGTGGAGAAGGACTTACTGTAGGGGGCTGAGAACACTCCTGCAGAACAACCCTGCTCCAGTCTGGCTGGGACCCCGCGGTCATGGCAACCATGTCTGGGTTTGTCAAGCCACGCAAGACACTGTAGAGCTGAACTCTTAGTGAGGCGCAGTCACGTGACGAAGACCTGGGATTTTGAGTCAGAATTGCATCAATGAAAACACCACTTTAACAGTGTATGTAAACATGGTGGCTGATAATGAGGCTTTAAGCAGCACTGAGCCTTCTGCAAGTTTACTTTAGAAAACTCCTTTACTTAAGGAGTGCATGTAAAACTCCTACATACATTGTTAACTATACATTATGCCAGAAGGAAACAGATATAAAAGTATCAGGTGTCAAATTTCTGTTTAATCTAGAATGGCAATAAATGTGCACCTGCATTAGCTCAGCTAACAGGTACACGGTCATCTATAAATATGCATTTTATGATTCATGTTTGCTAGTTGTTGTACACCAACCTGCAGCTCCAGTGCAAAACTACAAAGCAAACTTCAGACACCAATTGTCTTAGCTTACTGATTTTATTTATGGTAAGCTGAAATGCCCACAACAAATGATCACTTTAGATCAAGACTATTATTAATACTTCACGCATTGTATGTTAATGAAATGATAGTTGTTAGTGTAGTTAATAGCTCAGCCATATGTGGAGTTTATACCTGAAGGTGCAGCCAGTGATAGCGTTTTGTGTGAACAGAATGGGAGATCGGTTCAAGGGGTCTGCAGAACACTGTCCTCCCAAGGACAGTCCCTGGACTGTCAGCTTACACAGAGTTAAAGACCATTAACCAGTCAATAGTGGTAGATTCTAATGGCATCAAATAAGGTTGAGTGAAACAGCAAAAATAATCAAGTCCAAAAGGTTGTAGACACCTGCTTATCCAATTTATCTTCTGAAACGGAGTAGTAATCAGGGAGTTTATCCCCTTATCACTGCAGTAACCGCTCTTATGAGAAGGCAGGAACATTGTCATGAAAATTGGATTGCATTCAGCTAATGTAAGATTAGTTTTGGATCACAAACCCCAAAGCAACTGCTTAAATAATGGGTAATTGGAGAAAATTGTAAAAGGATACAGGCTGGGCCTCTTCGCCAAACCAGCCAATCACTGGTGCCCCTATGGTCAAGCCCACCAATGGCGTACCAGAAGGAGGTGGTGAGGGTGTGGCCACCTGCAACCCAGTTATTGGAGATTTGTGATTAACTGCACCTATAAATTATATGGAAGTATTTTAAGCAGCTGTTTCAGAGTACCTGAAATTGAACCACATGCTGTTGTTGTATCTGGGTGCCAAAACTTGCATTCGTCAAATCTACCTTCAACGTTGCTGCTGTAATTTCTCCGGCTCCGGTGTATGTGATCACATACTCTACCTGAGGGAGATGGCATGTCCACTTAGCAGAGGAGATAACTTTATGGGAAAAGGTATTTCAAAATCTACAAGTGAATCAATCCACTGACCTTTGAGATCACATTCAAACATGAGCCATTATGCACAGTGGCTTCAGGCTGGGGGGACAACAGAATTACTGGGATCTGCAATTGAAATAAATATTTGTTGTCCGTGATCAGTGGAATTTAAAAAATAGTTATCATAAATAACAAAAATAAAAGTTGTTTACCATTGAATTTGGAGGATTTACTTTTAAAAGACTTGGAACCTGCGAAGTTTACAGATATTAGTTTTTTAGGCCCACATCCTGTAAAACCCAATTTTGTCACCATTTTTGTGCACCCAATTTTGTGCATGCTGTTGGAGGACCTACCCTGAGGAGGCTGAAACCAGAGAAATAAGAACGAACACTCAGACCACTGTCTCTCCTACAAGACTTAGCACTCACAACTCGTGAACAGGAAACGGAGCCAGAACGTAGGAATTCTAGAACAGAAAGAGAGAGACATGTAAAAGCAATGTTCCTTCGGTTGACACTTGACAGTATGTACAAAAAAATGATGAGAAATGTCTTATTCAGCATATGATACTGGCCATGCACAGCTAGCTTTATGGTGGTTCATTATCCAGGCAAGAATGGAACTATGGACAGAAACTGAAGACTAGTGAGGTTAAAGGAGGACACAATTGCTAAATTCACTGCACAATAAGGGCATGGATGGTGTTTACCGTCATTACTTAGCTGCTCCCAGTGAGGACACATGCTGTTTCAGGAATGGAAATACAACTAGAGCATTTTGGCTTAATGTTATTTGTGAGGCTCTGCATTACAAGCCATAACTGGCTTCCTTCTGCATTAATCAAACAAACAAATAAACCAAGAAAACAGTCCTCCCCTAAAAACTCGAACCCAAAGCATTTCCTATCTCATCAGAGGATGTTTTACAAACTTTTAACCTAAAAATCTTTGTATTCCCATAAGAATTAGGTAGGAAGTAATGGTTCCATTTTTCATGTGGACAACTATGTCCTTTTAACGAGGGAGAAAATGTCTGAACCATACTTGCAGGATTGCGGTCCATACAAGAAGAAGATCCTGCCCCCGGTGATGGTTGTCTGAACATGCTCACTATGGATGTATCTTTGTAATATGTTAGAATGATGTCATCAACCTGTTACAAAATAAAAGATATCAGCAGGGCACATATCCTACAGCTCTTTAAAATTTCTCTCCTGAGATCCCCTTTTGAAATTTTGCTCACAAAAAGCTACCCATATATGATCATTTTGCAACCTCTCTTTACCTCTTACAATGAAATCAGCTGCTTTCTGTACTGCACCTTTAAGACTATAGTTACATCTATTTTCTGATTGGCTGGCCTGTATTTTACAATGAATATGCAAATCTGTTGAAAATGTATCGCTCTGTACCGAATGAGAAGTAAATGGTATACCAGTTTTACAGTGTGTACCACATCAATCTCTTCCCAAAAACAAGGAAAAACAGATTTACAGGGTATTGGCCTGTTAAAGTAGACCAAACAGCTCACCTTGTATAAGCTTGAGTTGCAGCTGAGGCAGGAGGGGGGCTCCTGTTGTGAGAAATGTGGAGAGTAGATGGAGAACGGACCCTCAGAAAAGCCAGGCAGTGTTTGTATTACAGCTCCCATCTCTAAAAGTAGAAAAGACTCTTGAGCCGAGAAGAACGGCATTTTCAAAAACTGAGGTCAAGAATTCTTACAACCATCCCAGTGTTCATCTTAAGGTCCATTGCAAGGTTTTGGAAAGCAAGTGGTGGGAAATGAACCTTACCATCCTCTTTTTTAATGCAGAAAAGAGAGTCAGTGACTGTCACCAGCTGGGGGTCCACATTGGCTCGAAACATCAACCAGCTCTCAACACACACACCAGACCTAAATCAAAGTAAACCATATTAGTCATGTGGAATCTTTTTCACCAAATGACAATGTAAATTCAGTCTGTAGTTTAAGTACAGCAAAGAGGAGGGATGTCTTAAATATCACAAATTCAAAGGTGAGGTATTAATTACCAGTTGCTAATATTGGCTCAGAAATTCCATATAATACTATATATTGTTTACCTTTTCTCCTGCCCACAACCAATGAAAACAGAGCTCAGGTTGGCAACTTCACAATCTACCACATCACAGCAGCACCCAATGTCACAGAAACCTGGGGTGAGGTCACATACACAACCTGTAGTGATAGGGAATATAGTGAAACATTGGTCATTTAAATAAAATATTTGATTTTCTGAGGTGATCTTATTATCAGGAGGCATGACAAATTACTATTAAAAAATCTTTAAAAAATCTTTAAAAAAAAAAAATCTTTCAAAACACACTTCTTTCACCTCTTCATCAAGAATTTGTTTATAACGATATGTTAAAGACCAAATGTTTCGTTAAACTACTGGAATCGATGTAAAATTTTCAATAATAATAGTTTTCTGTGAGGGAGCTTCTAGCAGCATCAACGTTTTCATGTCTACTTCCTATTTCTACCACTGTGAACAAATCTGAATTGTATGTTTTTTAGAATGGTGAATTTCACACCAGATTTCTCAGAATTACTTTGTTTAGGTCTTCAGCAAGTCATCTTTGTGAAAAATATAAAATTAATACAAATGTTTAAAAAAATTATACTGGTTTGGTGTGGGTGAGTTGAGTGAGTGTTGTAAAGTTAGAAACCACTGAATATAAAGGATTCTAGGAATAGTGTTGTACCACTGGAGATTTTGATTGGTTCTGCAGTCACAGGGGCGACAGTGGACACAGCACGGTCATCAAAACTTCTGGGAATAACACTTGGGGTGCCTGTGTCAAGAGGATCCGAAGTACCAGCTGTTATCAACTCAATTGTGGCCTGTGTTGTTGCCGCAGCTGTCGGATTGTCTGTGTATGGATGTTCACCCCAGTCTGTAGGGGGCTGTATTGTGTAGCTCTCTGTTCCCTGTGAGTCTGCAGCCAATGGAAATATCAAACCAAGTGTCAGGACCAGCTGCAGAGGAAGCATTCTGCAAAAAAAAAAAACACAACAGGCAGCATTTTAGTCAGTATAAACTGGGATCATTAGAGAGAAACAAAAACAGCATATAACCACTAGTGTCAGCATATAAGTCAGTAAGTAAAAGATTGGTTCATTAAAAAGGTGAAGACAGAATAAACATTTAGAGACAGTATATGATTAAGCTAGTATTTAATATAATAGACTCAGTAAAGTCAGCACAAGCAGAAACAGAATCAACTGAATCTGCATGATGTTGATCCAATTATAAGCCTGAGATATTGCAGGAGTCACTGTAACAAAGGCAGTCTTGGACTAAATCATAATAATATACACTCGGTAACAAGATGGAGACAACTGAGTCATGTGGAGACACAAACTTCCGAACTCCCTTGTCCCAAGAAAGTGCGCCAAAATGTTAGTGCCATCGTCAAGTTGAGCAAAATAATTTGTCAGAAGTGGGATTCGAACCCACGCCTCCAGGAGAGACTGCGACCTGAACGCAGCGCCTTAGACCGCTCGGCCATCCTGACTAGTACTAATTAATGATTGAGTTGACACAATAGGCCAGAGTCCGACCTTCGTAACAAGGAAACACATTGGAACACAATGAGAATTTAATCCACAATGGGAGCAGAATTTGATTGACTACAGTGAAAGTGAACAGAAGCTGATTGACTCCATCTTGTCAAAAGCTCTCAGAGAAACGGGATGGAGTAACAGTAGTCTAGAAAATGTGTTTAAACGTTAGCACGAGAGTGCAATAAAGGCTAACCTGATGGTAGGGGCACTTCATGAAACAGCCCCAAATAAGATTGCATTCGGACAAAGCGGGAAACAGGAGGCCGTTTATCTGGTGGATTTTAGCTACTACAACAATTTATCGTCCATAACTAGAACAAATTCAGACCACACAAATACACTGACGGCGCCGTCGTCAAGGAACTCCTTTAGCTCCATTCGACCAATCAGTGAAAATAAATCCTGTTTCTGATGATGACGCATTAACCGTAATCTGTCTAATAGCAGAGCCCGTATGCATTCTATAATGATTTATGTAATGTTTAGGGGTCCAAGCACGCAGTGCGTAGGAACCCTATTGTTTTTTATTTTGTTTTCTTATTATCTGAACAGGATTTGTGCAATATACAACTCAGTTGTTTAGCCCGTGAACTGACTGAATGTTACTGAATGTGCTCTTTCATTGAATTATAGATTTATTGCTTTAGTTTTATTAACATAAACCCCTTTTTCTTTTAATAATAATAATACATTTTATTTATAAGCGCATTTCACGTCTCTCAAGATTATTTTACAGACGTTATAAAAGTTAAAGTATACATACATTAAATTAAGAAGAGATTATAAACATAACAATGCATATTAGAAACATAAAAATAATTTTTTTTGGTCATTTTGTCGTATCCTATCTTATCTTAGCATAGCTTAGCCTATCTTAGCTTATCAGTGTTATCAGGCTGAATTAAGAAGTGTTTTGTTTCACCAAAATGTGCTACTTTTTAATTTCCAAAAAGTATTTTCTTTCTATTGTGTCATTATGTATATTATATTATATATAATTATATATAATATGGTTTGAAATGCTTCAACATTAGAGTTTTTGAAGCAACTGTATAGACCATAATGTATCGTAAACCACATACCAATATACTAATTTAATGTCTATTTGTTTTGTGTATTTTTACAAATCATTTTATGTATTAGTATGCTATTTATGAAATTGCATTCATATACAATTGCTTCTTGCACCCTAGACTGTTACACTATATGGACAAATGTGTTGGGACACACCTGATTTGGGTTTGGGCTGCGTCCCTTATTTCAAGAGAAGGTCAGTCTTATACCAGGACTGTATACCAGGACATTTTGAAGAACATCATGCTTCCAACTTTGCGGAAGGTCCTCTTCTATTATAGCATGACTCCCCCACTGCACAAAGTAAGGTCCATAAAGACATGGCTGGATGAATTTTGTGTGGAAGAACTTGACGTGACCGCACAGAGCAATGATCTCAACTTCAATGCCTTACCTCATAAAACAGAATTAATTGGTAAAAATCCCACAGAAATGTTGTGGAAAGCCTTCTAAGAAGAGTGGAAACTCTTATATCTGCAAAGGGAATCAGCTCCATGTTAAAGTATATGGATTTGATGGCATTGTCATTAAAGTACCCGTTCATGCACCAAGGCGCCCAACTACTTGTGTGTTTATAGTTTATATGTGTCACGTAGAAATCCATCTGGAATTAAGCCGAAGCCCCCTTTATAAACTGATTGACAGTGTATTCTTTCTTTCCACCTATCGAAACTTGCGATGTAGTGAACGAGGGTACGAGAATTTATTTGATATGTACCCACAGCCTCTTCCAAACGTGGTTGCTAAGCAACGTCACTTGTTGAGGCGAGGAACGCCTGCAGAGGAAGCGATTAGATCGAAAAAACAATAACATTTAGGGAAAAAATCAACACAGAAAGTCACCCGGACATGACTTTGGAGGTAAAGTTTACAGAACTCGAGAAGAAAGTAAATTAAATGAAACAAAGTCTTAGTTAGAATTTACTACATTACTTCACTATGGTTTCTTACATGGCCTCCCAGTGTAGAACATATTTTATTTAAAGACATTACTCATTGTGTACATTTGAATTGGAACTTAAATGCATCTTTGACATGTTTGAAGTATGCAATCCTGGTGGGTCTCTTAGATCTGGGAGAGCTGGTGGAAAAAAGTGCTGAAACTAAACATGGTGAGATAGTGTTTATCCACTATGCTGTCCAACTGACTTCCTGTCAGTATCAGATCTTATGCTACTGTAGCTTCAAAAAGCTGCACTTTTAATATTTGTACTGATCTTCTTCAATTTTATTCTTTTAAAAATGTTATTCTATTCTGTTTTGTTTTGTTATATTCTTGTAAAGCACATTCAGTGACATTATGTGTATCAGTGTGCTATATATAAACTTGACTTTACTTTAATTGACTACATGTTAGAAACTAAGTTGGAGTTATATCTAACTGGTTTAAAACCACCTTAGACAAATAGCAAATGAATGGATGTTTGTCAGCCGATTTTCTGATTTTAGTATCATTTTTGTCTAAAAGGCTCCAAAGTGAATGATATATAAGAAGTAGAAGTATCAGAAAATTGACCAATATTGCAAGGTAACATCAGGCAACTTGTTTCACCACAAGCCAGAGAGATCAGAGAGGCACTGCAAGGCAGAGGTAGTGTTAGACTGAATCAATAATACAGTAGATAGACTTAAGTATTGGGACGCAACATCTTTGTAATGAACTGTAACGGAGATTGTGAGCCAGGTCTTCTCATCCAACATCAGCACCTGACTTCATAAATGCTGTACAGAAGGAATGGGCACATATTCCCACATAACCTCTCCAACATGTTGTGGAAAGTATTGAAGCTCTTCTAGCTGTAAAAGGGAGGGGTGGGGGTGATAATTCACCCCAATACTTTTTTTTATATAGTGTAGATAAAATTATAACTATCAGAAACAAATTTGGAGTTGGTTTAAAACCACCTGAGTCAAACAGCAAATTAACTAACATTTTGTCAGGTGATTTTATTCTCGTTTTGGGATCTTTTTGGTCTAAAACCCTGGAAAATATACGAAACAATCATTGGATGAGAGTTAAAAGTATCTGAAAACTGACCAATATTGCACGTTAACATCAGTCAACTGTTCTTTCACCACAAGCCAGAGATTTCAGAGAAGCAGTATGAAGTAGTATTAGACTGAATCAGTAATATATAGACTCAATTATAAGAAATTAAGTATGAGGCAGAGGCAGTGTTAGACAGTATCAGTAAAATATATACTGACATAAAAATAGAGAGAGAGGCAGCATTTAAATACTGGAATTTCAACATAGCTCACTAATTAGGATGACATAACATTTTAAATAAACAACAGCAATCTGAAGTTGTGGACAATAGTGACCAGAACTCTAAAAAAGCAGTTTGGAGTCACATTACTCAAAGAGACATTAGCGAGCAAGATCAAGAACAGCCAACCTGAAGGTAGGGCTGGGCGATATGGCAAAAATGTAATCTCTATAATTTTTCCCCCATATTGAACGATAACGATATATATTTCAATATAAGGTGTTAATGCTGCCAGCTTTAAAAGAGTATCCCAGAAATGACTGAAGCCACAAAAAATAATGAGTTCATTAAATAAACACGATCTACTGCTGTATTTTAAAGGACCTCAAATATCTTTCTGCGTACATTTCTTTTCTTTTCAGCTAAAAATCCATATAAATCGATAGCACATGCGCCAGCGCAAAAAAGAAACCAAACAAAACTAGCAGACACAAGCTACAGATATGAGACGAAGGAGGTTAAACACATTTAAAAACCATATTTATAGAACAGAGGTGAGACAACCAAGGTTAAATAAGCTTTAAACATTTTTAAAGAACAGGGCAGAGAGGCGACCGGAGTGTCTATCGACTTATGCACGTGGGCTGGCTGTACTGAAACATTTGGCTAAGTTCTGACATTTTTTAAACTCCGCTGGACTTTGAAATGGGACTAGATTTTTCTTCATAACCGGGGGATGGCGAGCCAATAGGAAACCGGAATGCTGGACTTGTTTTTTCAAGAGAGGACTTTTTTCATAACGTTGCGGTAGGACAAAACTGTGCATCTCAATCGAGCCGCGGACTCGGCTGAAAAATTTGATAACTCATTCATTGCCTCAGAGACTTTATTTAAAGTAAGTTGGGTTGAGGATAATACGGTGTGAATTGTCTAAATTGTTTGGTGTGGTTGTTTAATATGTCTCTTAGGTTAATCCATATCGAGCAAAAGATGTCGAGAGCTTATCATTGTTATTAAAATAAAATAAATCGCGATTCGATATGATATTGTTTATCAGCCTAGCCATACCTGAAGGTCAGATTTTGTTTGACTAAAAAATGTAGTCCCATTTTTAGAAATAAGTCAGTTTTATGGACAGACAGAAACCATTAGTTCTACTCACTCTAAAATGATATTTTGCATTATGTTGGTCAGTAATACCTCTGAGTACATGCTGTCTTCTCAGTTGTCAAATAGCTTGCCAGAACTTGCAGATGAGGGCCTTCAGTGGACAAAGCACAAAGTACATCCAGAAGTACCTGGCATCTCACAGTCCGACACAGACACAGAGGGAGACGATGGCAGCGGATCTGAGATTGATTCAGAAACAGAGCCAAACAGAGCCCCTCAAACACAGAGCAACCTCCCCACCCAAGGTCCACCATCCTTTGCTGACAAGAGACAGGCCTGGGGTGCACAAACTCAGCCCAAGACAGACAGCGACTGCATACACTCAGTCCTGTGAGTTCAGGCCTCATTAAGGCCTTAATTGTATAGTTTAATCTTATAGTCTTATTTACCCCATTCACACAGTCAAGATTCAAGATTCTTTATTTGTCATATGCATAGTTATTCAAGCACAACACGCAGTGAAATGCATCCAATCCTAACTCCTGTTTTTCATTTATTCCAGCGGATGTGGCTGTGAGGTCATGACGTGTCAGTTCAGTGATGATGGATCACTGCTTGCTGTTGGGCTCTGTGATGGTTCCATCAAGGTTTGTGGTGTACTCCAAAGCACTACAAAGCACTGATGTTTAGGGCAAGGGTCCCCCCTCTGGATCCGGAACCACTGTCCATGTAGAATCTAATCTAATTCAAAGGGTTTCATTCTACTATGCATGTTTAAATTCACCATGTTTTTCTTAACCAAATTTTTTGGAAGTAGGCTTTAACACTGTTTTGTTCTATTGAATTTGTTAGAAAAGGCATTTGATTGTTGATTAATCCCACCAGTTGTACAACACGGGCAGTTTTGAGCTGACTCAGACTCTGAGGGACACCAGCAGCGTTCTCTCAGCTCTGCCAGTAACCGGCTTGCGCTTCACCCGCAGCGGGCAGTCATACAGCTTGCTACTGGCCACCTGTAAGTACACGGCTCACGTCACTACACACTCTTCAGTCAGATAGGACTCCCACCGTGAATTCAATCCTTAACCATTAGAAAACATGTGGCAAGTGACAAATTGTCATTACATGGCAAAACCGCTGCTTAAGTGGAAGTTCCCCATTTGTGTTGATGCTCAGTGTGTGAGACATCACTCTGTGCTTTGTTTAGTTTTCCTATTTCACGTAGAGACCAAAGTTATTTTAATACTAAAAACGTGCAATCATATTAATCACTGAAGGGGTTGTAAAAATGCCATCACGCACAATGGGGAGAGAGGAAGGGCCGGTCCAAAAAATTATAATATACTAAATACAATTGAGTAATTCCTCTGGGATAAATAAAGTTTTTTCATAATACTATACAATATTAAATAATTAAAAACTGATGCTTAGTGTCATATTATCAATATAATGTAATGCAGAAAAATACTGACATATCGTTTTTTTTTTTCCTCACACACCTGTAATTTTACATTTCTGTACATTATTCCATATACAATAAAAATATTTATGCAAGTACAGCATGTGATTTGTTTATTAATTATTGAGGTAATGAGTTACTGTATTTAATACAACAGGTTGAGTTTACCATTTGTACCATGTCTTTTTATATGAGGCATGTTGCCGCAAATTCGACACATTAAAAATGGGAATTTCCTCAACAGGCACAATACATGGTAGCCACTAAGGACAGATGTTGTTTACATATAAATGTTTTTTTCTAATATATTTTGTAATTAAAAATGTAACGATGTGCTGAAACGTTTTGGATAAATAAAAACTTGCAATTATGGATTTTGGGGGAAAAAAATAAAATGCAAGAAAAATGGGCTGGAAAAAGCGAGCTGCATCCTTTCGAGCTTGAAGGAAAAGATGAGTTGAACTTTTATTTTTTCTCTGGGACAGAGAGGATATGACTGGCCTGTAAAAAAGAAAAAACACACACGAACAAACCACAGAATTTTTTCTCTGTATTTAACCCATTCAAGTGAAGCAGCGGTGTGTGGGGACTTTACCTTGCTCAAGGGTGCCACCACTAGCAAAGCCATGACTTTCTGGTCACAGATCAAGCATCAGGCCACCAGCTGCCCCTAGGCCTGCTTTTACTGTATTAGAGAGGCAGTGTTTCAGCAGCTGTTTACAGCCCTGTATTTTTCTTACAAAAATAATACTGGACAGGAAGCTGCTTTTTATGTTAAGTAACGTGTTTATAAGTCAGTGTGTTTGGCTCTGCAATAATGCGGCTAACTGCGGAGTTTGGTCAGACTGGCTCCCAAAGACTTCCTGCTAGTGTTGGCCCACTTTTGTGTACCATAGCAGAGCTCTTACAGCGTTATAAGAACATTCACAGAGGAAGCAGAAAGAATAGGAGCTTTTAACTTCGTATAAACAGTCGGTGGGCGCACTGGATCAAAGGCATTTAGAAGGATATTTTCCACCTCAATGATCTGATCTACTCTGGACTTTCTTGTAAAGGTGTTATGCCTCATTAAAACCCAGTGCAAATTCTGAACTGTGGCCTTTCTGACTCAGTGCACAGCACAGTTGTTTATGTTTAAATGCCTCTGGATAAATGATGGTCAATTTGAACAAAACACATACCAAACTATAGTATTTTCCAACTATTGTTAGTGCACAATTTCTATTTCATGTCTAGAAATATTGTAATATTTATTATATTCTATTATTCAGTTACATGTGGATTCACTGTGGCAGATGTTTTACATGTCAGATAAACTTTGCATACTGTTTTTCTCTTGTAGAATGAACCTTCAGGTATTTAGGACACAGCATACATAATATAATAATGTCTGCTTCTTTCTCACTTTCTCTCTGTTTCTTTCCCTCATCCCCTCCCTCTCTCAGATGCCAGTGGCAGCGTGAGGTGTTGGTATGTGTGGGGGGGTCAGTGTGTGTGGAGTCTGAAAGAAACGAAGGATGATGAAGGAGGAGGTGAGGAAGCAGTACTGAGGCAGACTCTTTCCCTGTCCCTTTCTCCATCTGGAGAACGAGCAGTAACTGCTGGCTCAGATTCGGCCCTCCATGTGTATGACCTCAGCACGCACCAAAGACTGCAAGTCTGCAAGGCCAGGTACCCATTAAAACTCCATTTCCCATAATTCAGTACAGCATGCATATATGCATTGGCATTGTTTAGAAGCACCTTACACAATGTCTACTCAGTTCATTCTCTAACCACATGGTATTTTTTAGCCGCAAGTTTGGACTGTAGATATAAATAAGGAGCTTGATATTGACTGGATGCTGATGAAGTCACTATACACACTGCTGTAAAATTAAATAAATGGCCAAAATACATATATACACGCAAGCAATGTAAATGCGGAGGTGTGCTGTTCTTTCCAGCAACAATATCCAGTTTACGAGCTGTAGCAAGACATTTCACATGTAGGTTTTTCATGTAAAAATTGTATTTTGTAATTAATAAAATAATTGCACTCATATCTATTATATAATATGAACAAATATTGCTAGTGGATATTGTTGCAGCGCAGCAATGCATGCAACCTTTGCAGGCACAAACTACAGCTGTGTTCGAAATGTGCCCTCGTTCCCTCGCTCACTCATTCACTACATGTTGTTTACTATATAGGGGGCTAACTAGTGAATAAGATGAGGTAACTTTTATATAATTTCGGACACTCAGGATGTTGCTTATAAATTGTGCCGGATCTCAGCAGTTTATTTCTGTCGCGTAAACACTCTCCTCTCACAATGTGACCATTTGGATGACAAAACAATACGAGAAGTGGGTCAAGGTCATTTTTGCCGTTTTGATTAAGATTGAAAAAGATATCTTTTCTTTTAATTATTCTAGTTCTACAAACACTGCATCACTTCTCGTATTTTTATGTGTTGTCATTTCCTTTAAATTTATGCTTGTACAATAGAATTCAATTCAAACAATATACAAAGTTGAAACCTTGGGTTCTCACCAAGTTGTATAAGAATGTAATTTTGGTATTTTTGTCCAACCTAGCAACAGTTGGTATGAAGGAATGTAAAACTATGGGAGTGTGACAATCATCTCATCAGCACTGTGAGGTGGATGGTTGAGTTGAGGATCAGTTTAAATGCTTGTTTCTTTTTTTCTTGGCTGAACACTGCAGCCCAGCGAGAACGGTCATGGACGGACACCGATTTCGAGTCTTTAGTGTAAGTTTCCATCCAGAGAGAGAGACTCAGTTCATATCGGGAGGATGGGACAACACCATTCAGGTGAAAGACAGTTTTCTTTACCTTCCATTCTCATTTATCATTCTGTACTGTTGCATAAGTTATCACTTATCCTCTACAGCAGTTCTGGAAGGCCGGTGTTCATAGTTTAACCTGTTAATTCCAGGTTAAGTGAAACTTTGTTTTACCCCAGTACTCCAGGACCAGAATTGGACACCCCTGCCCTACAGAGAACACACTGCTGCTTCTTTTATCTGAACTGAACATATTGGAAAAAAGGGAAACATAAAATGTTCTTTGTGCCAAAGTTATGGCACATTTTATATTTTATATGTTTTTCTACCAATATGTTAAATAGAACTTTGCACTACAATTAACAGAAATGCTAGGTTGCTCACTGTAAAGGACATACACTTACTTTCACTATGTCATGTGTTTGATATCTACTGTAGATGACTGTAACTTCTTTTTCTTAGTTCTGGGACACCAGACAGCAACATTCTATCAGGTACATGAGATGAAACAGAATCTCAGTACAGTATGAACAGGGCACAAGTTGTTCAAAAGTGTTAGAATTTGGGGTTAAGACCAAGATTAAAGTTAGGATTAGTTTTGGATTAAGGTTAAAATTCTATATGTTTATGAATTTAGGTTCTAGTTTGGAATTGAATCATACTAAATGGATTGTAAATCGATTTTCCAGATGTTTTTGCTACAGAGACAGTTAGCTCTTGCCTGAGGGGTAAACTGTAAAATGTGAACTTGGCTGAGTTGTTCATGAACAGAAGCTTTTTCAATCAACATTTTAGTTTGTAGCACAGATGTGCAGGTAGAATGCTCTATATTCTTCTATATACTCTGCTGAGGTGCTGCAGTGCTAGTTATTCTGACTATAATGCTGCGGTGCTAGTTATTCTGAATATAATTTAGTATTATGTGATGGATTAATTATATTTAATCCCATCATAAAATATAATCCTAACCCTAAACTTGGCCTCACCCCTAATCTTAGCACTGTAACACATAGACTTTCCCCACAATTGTTTGAAAAATTGTAGATAATCTTTTGGGCTCTATGCAAATCAAAGTGGAGCCATATTATCTCTTATGTTATGTTGTGTCCCATTTCATACTGTACTAATACTTAATTAACTCAACATTAGATATTATTTCAGTCCTGATCTAGCATTGAACTTTTACCTGGCTGTATCTGTATCTATCAGAATGTTTTACGGTCCTCATGTGTGTGGCGATGCCCTTCACATCAACCCATCAACCAATCAGATTCTCTCCGGCTCATGGAGGAAATGGAACACCCTAGAGGTGAACACAAGTAACATTAACTCTATGCCATATTCATGGGAATAATGCTCTGATTAGTGCCCTGATGTCCTTTTTAACTGTATTCTTTTGACTGTGCATTTGTTTTGAAGGGCCCATGTTCTACATTTTTTGTGAATTTTAATTTTCTTCCTCAAAGGTTTACTCATTTTTGTATGTATGTTTTTCCTGTGCCTTTACATGTTAAGGACGTCTTTCAGATGTCTCCTCTCCTATTTTTTTACTTGAGCTTAATGTATGCAGCTATACTGAAATATGGGGACTGCATGATTTGGGAATTTATATGTTTTGAAATTGTAGCAGTGTTTCCACACCGTGTAAATATGTAGACCAAAATCTAAGCATTTTTTTTGTCATTTTATTATAATCTAGGCATTATGAATATTTTTTATCCCTGGTTGTTTGTTTCTATCAGGTCTGGGACTATGATTCTGGTAGGAAAGCGTTGGACATTCCTAAGGACCCCCATGGAGACAGCAAAGTAAGCACCTGTACATATGTACCAGTGTTTCTGTTTTTTTACAGGTTTTGTAGAATAATTCACCCCCCGCCCCCCAACAGATTTACACCTGCCACTGGTTTGGACAGGACCATATAATAGCTGCTGGGAACCAAGCAAACATGCTGAGGGTCATCGACCGCCACAGTCTAACGGTGAGTTTCACTGAGCGAAGCTGGTGTCAGATGTGATCTAAATGTAATACATGAACGTCAGTAATGATGGTCACATTGTTTGTACATTTCTTTTCTTTTGTAGACACAGTTGAGGTTATCTGGCTTTCCAGCTGCCATCTTCAGTTCTTCAGTGTGTCTCTCCGGACAGTGGGCTGGTCTCATAGCAGCCACCTCAGGAGACAGAGTGTTCCTATTGGATGGAATGGAATATGTCAAGAAACACCCTCTCTGACTCTGAGGGTGTGTGCTCAACCTCTTCTTGTCTCGGGTTCTTGCTGAAGAGCAATGAAAAATTTATACAAGACAATTGTATAATTCTATTTTTTTGTCCACATGTATTTCTAATTTTAGTTACTAAATATACAACTATATGTTTACCTAAATACTCACTCTCCTTAAGGTACAAAAATGAAATGTGCCATAACACCTACACATGTGCACAGACCAAATTTATGCTTCATTTTTTTCCTTTATGTAAATTCTGCGTATGTACAGTCATTTTGCATAATAAGTAAGTGCATTTAAGTGCTCTCTCTAGAGAATGTGAACTTATTCTATCATAGTTTAACAAGCACTAGGTTGTTTTTTAACTGACCAATTTTGTACTTGAAAATAAATACCTTTAATAGACTTACCTTAAATATTGAATTATTCATGTTGTAGTGATAACCTTAAGCTGTCTGTTTTTCCAATCAAAAAGCAGTCCTTATGATTTTGTTGCTGCTAAATGTTGCTAAAGTGCCTAATGGGTGGATTAATGTAAATGAATTGTTTTAGACTCACTTAAATACCCCATGCAAACAAGGCCAGGTGGTATTGTTATATCAGTGGGGTTTAACATTAGATTTGCTTTTATTTATTTTCAAGTGCAAACTTGTTCATAGCATGGATGTATCATTATTTACATTTTAAAGCAGGCGGTGTAATGGGTAGTGCAGTTACCTCACAGCAAGAACTTCGTGAGTCCTGGGTTTGATTCCTTTCTGGGCGTCCAGAATCCTTCCTATGTAAAGTTTGCATATACCCCCTGTATATATACATGAATTTCTGCCAAAAACTCGCATTTTCCCAAAAAAAACAGAATTCTAATTTGATCCTATGTGTGAGTGTTTATATGTGCTATTTGCCTGACAGTGTGTGAACTAGGGGTGGAGACGAATACAAATATGGTATTCGAAAAGGCACAAATAACATTCGGAAGTAAAACATCCGCTCCCCTTGGTACGCCTTCGCATTCGGGAGTAAACCTCCGCTCCCCCAGTATGCCCTCGCATTCGGGAGTCAAAGCTCCGCTCCCCCCCTGTATGCCCTCGCGTTCAGGAGTAAAAGCTCCGCTCCCCCCGGTACACACTTACGTTCATTCCTACCCCCTGTCACACACTCAATTTCACTAGTAGATTCGGGGAGAAGCGGACGAATTTATGAACTTTATCAGAATACAAATACAAATACGAATAATTTTCCCTTTCAACAAATACAAATACAGATACAAATAGCAGCCGCTCTGCACACCACTAGTGTGAACTGTATATTTGCTGCATGGATTAGCAACCTGTCAAGGGTGTGTCTCTGCCTTGTACCCTACAACTGCTGGGATCGCCTCCAGCACCTCTTGCGACCCTGGTTAATCCTAAGATAATGGACATTTATGTGTTAAACTCCTAAAAATATTTTTCTTCTCTAAAATGCACTAAAGTGCTATTCTAAATGCACAATTTGCTGTATTAGACATATTGTGAAAATATTGCACATCAACTGGGAAAAGGTAATTGCTCTTTATATCAATCTTCTACCCCATCCCAGCTGCTACAAGCGAAGGTGGGGTACATCCTGGACGGTCGGCAGAATGTTTACAGGGCCACACACTCACACCTAGGGGCAATTTATCATGCATGTTTTTTGGTGGTGGGAGGAAATGCACACGGTCATGGGGAGAACATGCAAACTCCACACAGGAAGACCTTGCACCTGAGCCGGGAGTCGAATCTTGCTGTGAGGCAACAGCGCTAACCCCTGCGCCACCGTGCCACTCCAGCTCATTATTTTTGTTGTTATTTTAAACTCAACAAATAAAGACTCTGTGCACTTAATTTGGGAGGAACAAATCATATTTAAGCATATTTTGTGTTAATAATTGTTTTTATTTGAAAAAGCAACAAAATGAGGCGCAGTGGATGCACCCAGAGGCGCATCATGTCAGCATGCAGGCCAGGCAGCTGCTTGGGGCCCCCTAGCCACTACATGGCGAACGAGAGCTGACACTTTAAACCACAGTAAAAAAAACTAGCTGGGTGGGTGGGCTTTGAATTTTTGCTTGGGGCCGCAACAGACCCTTGGATCGCCTCTGGATTCACCTGCTGGGCTGGAAAAAAATTAAAAAATGTATGAAAAAAACATTAAATTTGGGGTGTTAAGACTTTTTCACACAGCTCCACATGGAGCAGCCTCTGAGCCAAAACATCATGCCAAAATAATCTGCCTGGCTCACTGTAAAAGATATTGTTCACAGAAAGTGTATTGGAATTTTTAATCTGATACGCATAATGAGTAAATGATTGAACTTCTTATGAACTTATATTAAAAGAGATTCCATGATTTCTCACATACAACTCCAATTGCCCCCTTAGCAGGAACCTACGTTCGTTAATCTTGTTGTGTTATTTGGAAACTGATAGCAAGCGGCAAGGGAGTAGATACATAAAAGTAACCAATTTACAGCTCAAGGAGACAGTGGAGAGACACCTTTTCTTGTTTTCTTATTATCATTCTTATTTCATTGTCTTACTACTAATTTACTAATAAAGGAGATTCCTAAATAACTTTACACTCTTGTGTGTTTCAAATTATTATTGCCATCACAGAAATAAAACATATTTACACAAATATCCCTCTAAACCTAATTGAAGCTGATGCCCCTGATGCTAAAAGACATGTAAAAATATTGTTAGGTCACATACACCTATATTACTAACATAGAGCCACCGCACAAAAAAGCAACAGTCAGACCACCGCACAAAAAAGCAACAGTCAGACATTTCGTAAGCAATACGTGTCAAATTTGTGTCACTTGATTTTTTTAACCATTGCATTTTTTAAATGCAGCACTGGTGATATTAAGTTGCTTTAGAAGAAGTGTCTGCCAAATGAATGTAATGTAATTTAATACTTTGGTTTGCTGTGTTTATGTGGAGGAAACCCAGCTCTGAACTTGACCTAATCAAACAGGCTGAAATGGAATGCAGGCCTTCTAAACCAACATCAGTTCTTGCTCTCACAAATGGCTGAATGAACACACATTTCTACAGACACACTGCAAAATTAGTGTGGAAAGCCTTCCCAGAAGGAACTGAAGGTCACAACCATAGGGACCATTAGTGAACAGTAATGGATGACCACTTTATGAAAGAATGTTCTTTGCTTTTCTCTATGTATCTATGCATTATGCACAATTGTTGTAGCTTTTTATCTGTCTCAGTTTGATCCACTTTCATCCTCTTTTCAGCCCAAGAACAAGTAGTTAGTAGATCATGGCGGTAGTTAAAAATGCACCAAGCTTATGACGTCTGCTGCCACAAATAAATTTGGCTGAATAAATTTTTGATTATGAATATGAATGTTTGAAGAGTCACTTGGGAAGTTCATGGACTGGGTCATTTCCTTCATTACTTATTTCTGTTACTTGCCTATGCAGAGAGGATTTTAACTTGATTTGTTAGCATATATAATGAAATCTCTTTTGAATTAATATACATTTTTACATGTATAGAGATGTCAAAGACCAACTTATACAGATATTAAAATACTCTCAAAAGAATAGCCAGTATAATTAATCCTTATCTAGAGCTGAGGAATTCAAATGTTTAAAGGAACAGTGAGTTCTACATGTGGGTTAACATTAGTCAATAGTCACCACTAGGCAATAGTCACCTAAACATTTTCTGCAAATATAACCCCCCCAAATTCTCCCAGCCTGCTCAAACATGCAGTTGTGGTTAAGGACTTTGAGCTATAATAATGAATGCACTGTGTAGTTGAACACTACGGACAGCCTTTTATTAGTGCCAATTTGTAAGAATAACCGTCATAAATATGAATCACTCTGATCCAAGATCGGTCCTTATTATGACTGCTTTGTGAATGCCAGCTCTGGTGTTGTCTAAAACAGCTTCATGTTGTTTGACTACAAATGAGACTAAGTAAGTTTTGCCAAACAATTCTTTAAGCCTTAAATTTGACCATTTACTTACATACATAATTGTTGTGTCAACGTCGACTTGCCAGATTCCAAGCAACAGACTCCATTATCATTAGTTAATTCTTATGTTGTGCCTCATGTGCTTTGGTTTGCGTGTCAGGAGACGCAAATCTGATATTCAGTCCTGCAGTATTCCTTTGAGGCTTAACTGGGTAAGGAGGTGTTTGACTGCTTGCCATGTTTACACTGCTTATATACACAGCTGGACCACAAAGATGAAAGGCCAACCTCGTGGGAAGAAACATATTAGGTTTCAAATTTTAGCACTAAAGTAATCCATGCTATGACAGCATGCATGGCAGGTTCAGGGCCTATTATAGTCCTTCAAACTGATAGGTGTTGCTCAGAAACATTCTGTCCTTCCCAAACTCTTTTCAAAACAATATAATGTGTGTGTGTCCACAATATAATGTATGTGTGTCCAGTTTGATAGGTCCCCTCCTCAAACAGACTTACCAAACCTGGGAATTAACAGATGAGCTGAATGATTTGTTTGAGCAGGGTAGTCACCAAACACTGGCTTACCAGAAGTATGCAGTGTAAATGTTGGTACTATTAACTAGGTTGTTTTCATTTTTAGATCTTTAATTTGAAAATCCCGCCCTTTTTTCAGTCTAATGCTCTTACATGGACAAATATGGATGTGATGTTCTCGATTATTAAATTGGTCCCATCCACTGTAAACCAGAACCTGATTGGTTGATTGCTTTTCTAATTAAAGTTTAAGATAAGACACTGGGCCTTTAATCCCACTCCTGAAGATCTAAACTCTTAGTCAAATCCCGTATCGTAACCACAGAGAACAAAAATAAAAATGGACAATATTCTGTTGGGGGTTTCAAGAATTAAATCCTTTGGGTTTTTTTTAACCAAAACTTAATAACTAATAGTAATTGTTAGAAGGTGTCAGTATCACACTTCTGCATCAGTATTTCTTGGAACCATTCTGGATGCATCTAAAAATGTATTCTACTGTTTCATAGTTTGTGTTATATGACTGAAAGTACTGGGTCCAACCCTTGAATGGTAGTGTACAAAAACATATGCTTTTGGGCATCCATGTGCCTAAAATGCTCTTACTTGGGCCTGGATCCTAGAGGATGATGCAATAGCTGGCATAAAGACATGAAGATATGATGAAGATATGACAAGTGTTAAAGTCTGTACTGCTTTTTGAACCAATCAGCCAATCAGAACAAAACTTATTTACATATAGCTCATAACCTGTTAAAGACACAGTAACTGACATGGTTTAATTGTAGAAATTTATAAATTAATAATGTTTTTGGTCTATAAATGTACACAAGTAGGCTTTAGGAAAATATATATTGCAGGAAAAATGTAGGATTCAGGCCCTTTAATGCTCTTGCTGTGGGTCATGTGCTTCAGCTTGCATATCAGGAGCCCAAATCTGGTTATCTTTCTGTGGGGGCCCCCTGGGGAGTGGAACTGACTGTTTATGATGTTGCCCTGGGCTTGTAAGAGCAGTGATTGTCCCATGTGAGTGATTATATAAAACCTGAAAAACAATCTCTAAGAGGAATGTCCGGAAGAATGGATTTATTTAATGGAACTTTCATTAGAAACCTAAAACTCTCAAAGACTCTGTGGGCGGGAAAGAGGAATGGCAGGACTAAGTTGTGAAACAATAAACATGGCTTGCAATGAAACAAATATTTCATGTTCACCATCTCCTATTACTTGAAATCTAATCAGAACAGTAGATAACGTTCTGTTCTTTCCAACTCCACGCCTAAAGTAGCACTACGTTATGCGTGTATACGTGGACCAATCTGTATTATTCGAGGCTTAACCAATTGTCATTTTAAATAATACCAACAACAGGGCGTCCACAGGGTTTAAAAAATATTAAAAAGAAGGCAGTGTATTTCAGCCAGTGTGAAATATGTTTTCTTCTTCACTGCGCACTTTATGTAGCTTGTTTTATTTTTATTCACGAAGTGAAATGATTGTGCAATATGTTGTCAAAATCACTAAATCTGTAAATCTATTCTGTTTTCAATTTTATAAATTTCCAAATCTGTGTAAACATTAAGTAAGTCACCGATTCACGTGATGGTTTTAAAAAAGAAGGTAAAAAGGTATTACATTAAACTTAAGGATTGCTGTTGATACACTGTTCTATTTTATGCACAATGCTAATGTATACTGTGGAGATTTTAATACTATTAGCAAGACATTTAGGAACAGCACGGTAGTTCAAGTGAACACTAACACCTGTATGTACAGGCCATGTCATGGACGAACAAATTTAATGTAGTACACAAACACTATGGTAGTCAGTATAAACCATTCACTTTTCTGTCTGTATAGTCCATATACAGTGTTGTGCATGAACTAGTTCAAAAGAACGCGTTCATTGAACACGTTCATATTTCAGTGAACTTTGAACTGAACGAAACTTATTAGTAAATAAAGAACTTGAACGTGAACTTTATGTGTGATGAACGGCGTAGACGTCGTTCACTGTTAGAATGCAATTCAACATCGG
>JBBKCR010155193.1:0-17386 GCA_037577295.1 Ladigesia roloffi
TGTATATATAGTAGAGAGAGAGAGAGAGAGAGAGAGAGAGAATCCATTTATCCATTTTGAAGAGAAAGAGATTCTGTTTGTTAATTAATATTTTTAGAATGTAAAAATTATTGGGATACTCAAGAGCGCCATCCTCTGGATTATCATAGTAACAAATGTTCTCCCACAAATAAAAAGAGTAGACTTAAGCAGCTGAAAATATATGACTGTAGATCACTCCAAAACAGGATTTTTCACTGTCAAAAATAGGTGAGAAGTTGCTTCTGAAATAATAAGGAGCATAATAAAAACAAACAAATTGTAAAAAAACATTTTCTCATATCAAAATAACATTTATAAAGATTTGATGTTTAAAAACATTTTTTTTGGCCTGCAGTGCAGCCTGTTGGAAGCTGGCACTGATTTGTGAAAAGTTCTGTGGTGAAGATGAAAGTTGTGAATGTTCCCTTTCAGCTGACCTGTAAGCTGTTTGTTCTGGAGAAGGGAACCCAGTCGTGGAGCGAGAGAGGGCGAGGGGTGCTGCGGCTCAACGACCTGGAAACTGGACCTAAAGGCTGCCTGCAGTCAAGAATAGGTGAAGCAGAACCATCTTCACAGCTCACATCTTTCATGTGTTCTCACAGTTCTAGAAGAAAGCTTTAGCAATTTACAGAAACTGACCTCTTACTGCTTATGTGTAAGATTTGATTTATTATGTATAAGGTTTTATTAATCAGGATCAGAAAACTTTATTGATCCTGGAGGGAAAACTTGTTATGACTGCACAGGCACACAAAGACAAAAAAAGTGGTAGTGGCCTAGAGGGTAAAACCTGTAAACCAGATGACCACAAAGTCACAGTAATATATATATATATTAGGGCTGGGAATTTATTTTTAACGCAAGTAACGCTTTACGTCATCTTCCCGTTCAAAGTTTCACTGCTGCGTGAGCAGCCAGAGAGCGCAGTTCGGCAAACAGTGTGCGAGTATGCATGAGATTTAAAAGAAAAAATGCCAAAATGGCTAATAACCAATTGTCCCGTGATGTCTTGTGAATGTTTTTTTGCTGATTCTGACTCTGAAGGGGAATATTTTGGAAAAGACGCTCGCGCGTCTCACGCTTCATCTCTGGAGCGCAGCTGCATGGCCATGCAAGGAGAGAGTGAACACGAAGCACAAACATGTTTATTTCAACACTTTGCCCATCGAGAAAGTGTGTGGAAGTGGTGAACCTGGTCGTAGTGTCTGTAGGAGAGGTATTTGGTCGAGCTAGAGGCAGCATGAGAGGGAAAACTGGGCTGGAATTAGCCGCATTAGCTGTCTCTATCCAGTCCTCCAAAGAGGAGGAGTCTCAGTGCTGTGGCCGGAGTGTGTGTGTGTGAGAGCTGGGAGACGCACATACATTCAGACTTTTTAACCATTTATTATAGAATACAAGCCTATAACTTAGGCTACAATGGTCATGGCATTTTTAATAGTGACTGAACCAAACCTATGAACTAGGTTACAGTATATGACAGTTGTAAGTTCTTTCTCACACACTCCGCCCACAGCGCTGAGACTCCGCCCCTCTGGAGGTCTGGCTGGACAAAGCTAATGCGGCTACTTCCAGCCCAAATTTCCCCTCTCCTGCTGCCTCTAGCTCGAGGAACACCTCTCCCACAGACACTACGACCAGGTTCACAACTTCTGCACACTTTCCCGATTGGCGAAGTGTTGAAATAAACACGTGTTTGTGCTTCATGTTCACTCTCTCTTTGCATGGCCGTGCAGCTGCGCTCCAGAGCTGAACCGGGAGACGCTTGAGCGTCTTTTCCAAAAGCCAAATATTCCCCTTCAGAGTCAGAATCGGCAAAAAAAACCATTCACAAGGCATTGTTTATTTGCCGTTTTGGTGTTTGTTTCCTCCAATTCTCACTGAACTGAACTCCACTTTCTGGCTGCTTATGCACCAGTGATCTGGGACTCGGTTCTCCTGCTGTGTACACGAAATTTTGCACGATAAAGCATTAATTGCCTTAAAAATATTAACGTATTATTTGTTTCTATTTTATTAAATATTAAGTAAGTTACATTAAATAGAAATTATCTGCGTAAAAACATTTTGTATTGTGACTGGGTAGGTTGCTGGGATAGGGATAGGTTGCATTTTTATTTGTACTCATCTGAAAGTTACAGGGGTTTTTTACACTTCCAGTATGAAGAGTTAAATGTTAACAACATTAGCATGTTGATGTATTTATTAAATGTATGACTGTTTCTCCAGTGATGAGGCACCAGGGCAGTCTGAAACTGATCCTGAACACCAAGCTGTATCCGCACACACACCTGCGGCGGCCTGCGCGGAGGAACCTGCAGGTGACGGCGGTGGATTTGGAGAGCCAGGCGGTGCGGGTCTTCCTAATCCAGGCCAGCGCCCGGGACATCGCCCGCCTGTACGTGGCCATCCACCACAGACTAGTGGCCCTGCGCTGCAGCTCCGCCAGCCTGGGCACAGAGAACACGGCCTTCTGGGACAGAGAGGGACACTGCAGCAGCGAGGAGGAGGAGGACACAGAGGAAGACAAGGCGAAAAGGGGGCCAGACTTTTATACACACGCACCATCCGGTAAGACTTACTGGGGAGACCCACTTTAGTACAATTCAGGCAGGATGCATTTTACACACACACACTCACAAACATACACAGACAAACACACACACACACACACACACACACACAGACCCACACACATATATATTTCTCTATATCTCTCTCTGTCTCTCTGTCTCTCCCTCTCTCTGTCTCTCCTTCTCTGTCTGTCTCTCTCTCTCTCTCTCTCTCTCTCAACACACCACTATACACACTTTACTCTCCCTCTCTCTCTCCCTCTCTTTTTCTCCCTCTCTCTCTCCCTCTCCACACCACTCAACACCAAAAATAATCTTTGGCAAAACTTTATTCGCCAACTTATGCAAAAATTGCAAATTGCTTTGGAAAAATGTGTCTGCCAAATAATATAATAAATAAATAAATATAAACCACTGGGTAAAAGTTTTAAAACACCCCAATTTATTATTTTTTTCCAACTATGTTGCATATACAGTTCCCATAAGTGTGTGGATCTTATAGGCTGCTTTGCTTTCATTCTTCTGCCCAGTTCATCCTAAAGCAGCTCAGTGGGGTTTAAGTCTGGATAATTCTGGCCACTCCATGTTTTCCAGTTCACCATCCTGTTCTGTTTTCTGAGGTAGTACTGGCCAAACTTGGATCTTATTTATGGGACACTATCTCGCTGTAGGACGAACCCACCCAACTCGGCTCATACCAGAGGTCCTGCATTATTTCCCACCTCTGGGAAACTCACCATTTTAAAACCTCTAGCAGTTCAGCTCTGTCCTTTGTCCCATTTCCTGCTATTCATTGGACTTGAACAGTTTGAATTTCAATGAATTTCAATGAAAAAAGCTTGAAACACTGTGGTGTTCTAAAACTTTGTATAAACATTATATACAGCACAGGCCAAAATTTTGGACATACCTTCTCATTCAATTTATTTTCTTTATTTTCATGACCATTTTCATTGGTAGATTCTCACTGAAGGCATCAAAACAATGAATGAACACATGTGGAGTTCTGTACTTAACAAAAAAAGGCGAAATAACTGAAAACATGTTTTATATTATATTATACTACTCTGGAGACTCCTTCAAGACTGTAGGAAAACCATTTCAGGTGACGACCTCTTGAGGCTCATCCAGAGAATGCCAAGAGTGTGCAAAGCAGTAATCAGAGCAAAGGGTGGCTATTCTGAAGAAACTAGAATATAAAACAAGTTTTTAGTTATTTCACCTTTTTTTGTTAAGTACTTCAGTGAGAATCTACCAATGGAAATGGTCATGAAAATAAATAAAACACATTAAATTAGAAGGTGTGTCCAAACTATTAGCCTGTACTGTACAGGCAAAATATTAGGTATCTGTAAATTATATGCAAAGCCAATAGCCATCACTACACCTCTTCTTGAGGAAGCCCAGTATTTTTGTCATCAGATACCTAAGTTGTCTCATAAGTGCTTCATTAAAGGATTCAGTTTTCCTCTTAAACCAGATTTGTCATTCAGCCAAGGCAGTTTTGCTTCTCCAGTTTTGAACTGGAGATGTTATGTTTTTCTTAAAGATTATTTTATAATTCACTCAAATTCAATTGAATTGCATGATACACTTCGCTCATTTTGACACATTATACTGGTTTCACATTTCAACATCTTTAATGAGCATATTAATGATACTCAGAGCTTTGTTTTTCGTTTCCAGGCCATTGTCTTTGGAGACACAGTCATTCCAGATTCTGTTCCTGATCGCTCCAGCGCCCTGGTGCCTGAGGAAGCTTCGGATCTGCTCTCTGTCATTCCAGAGCACCTGTGAACATCTCGACCTCCTGTGTTCCACCACAGAGCTGAAGACCAGCACAGGGACCTAAGCAGCGTAGAGGCCGCTGTTGGAAATTATGTGTAGACTGACCTATAGTATTAACCACAACCATTTCCCAAAGAACAAATGGATTTATATTATGCCTTGAGGACACTTTAACTTCATTGTTTATGCTGGAGAGACAGTAAAGAAGGGACTATAAAACTGGATCTTAAGCTCACACTATGCATTCGCTAGCTCAGATAACTGTGAAAAAATGGAATCTCCGTGCAACGGGATGTTATCCTACTGGGAAAAATCTGTGGAATTCACATGGAATTGTGAAGTAGAACTCTAAGCAAAGGGCTGAATTACCTTTTACTACACGTTCTGGTACAGAGCTGCAAAACAATGTCTTCAGTTCGTTCTAAACACTCGCGTAAAGTGTGATCTTGTCCTACTGCAATTTGAAGGTGATAAGCGATCTGCTATACTTCCAGTCAGCAAATATCTGCAAAATATTTCACGTTTCTAATGTTGGATTTCCACCTCGAGTCTACCTCATGAGTGTGCAGCGTCAGGTCGTCTGCACTGAGTTTCTGTTCCGATTGTAAGAGGAAATTTCAAGGAAATGTCAAAGAAATTCAAAGTCTGTTTTAAGGTTTGTTTTCTGTATTTCAGAAATGATTTTTTTTTTCTTAAAAATGCCATATCAGTTACAACTAGTCCTATGGTTCTCGAATTTCTGTGAATTTTACTGCTGTATATATTTGTAGATTTGCTAAGGAAAGAAAGATACAAAACCTGATATTTGTTGCTGATAATGTTTAGGAATTTAGGTATATTTGCCAAAAAGAACTTAGATATTTTTATATCTTTATTTTTGTCTAAAATGCATTAAATAACTAATAAAACATATGTGGAAGACCATGACTCCTTGACTGGATTTACTGTGATTATGGGGACCTTTTAAACACTGCATCTTCACCATTCAGCCATTCACTCTGTGATGCCTGGTTTCAATGCCACCACTGTAATGAACTACAGTTAAGAGAAAAGTTAAGATAAACCTTTATGAGTCCCACAAGTGGGAAATTTGCTTTGTCATGGCAGTAAGTGGACAGAACCAATGGGAAAAGCATTTCAAATATTTTGTAAAATATATACATATATGTATATATAAACTATACGTAACTATATGCAGACTTAGGCAAGTATTTATGTACACAATTACTTTATGTATATATACCCTCTCTGATTTTGCTTTCATCTTAACCACATTTTGCAAAATTCAGAACTGTTGTATTTTCATTCAAGTTTGGTTTTGCTTGGCTTAAAAAGCGTCTTTAAGAAACATTAGGGTTAAAAACGAATTGTGTTGTTTCCTAAAGAGAATAGTCTTAGTGCTGTTATTAATCAGTATATTCCATTAAATACATCTAGAAAACATTAAATACACCTAGAAGCAGTCACAGCAATCACAGTGGCCCTCAATGAACACAAAATAAAATGTATGTAAACTGGGGCCTAAATAGTGTTTAAAATAAAATTTATATGTAACAAAACATCCTCCCCGTGGACTGGGAACTATCAAAGTCCTCATGGAAAATTTTCCACCCCGTGTCCTGTGAACTGTCAGTGGTTCTCAGACTCCTGCAGGTGTGATTGTGCTCAGTTTGGCTCTAAATCAGAAAGATTATGAAATTGCATATTACAGAATAGCACCCACAGTTATATCCAAAACAGCCCAAACAAATGTGTGTAAAATGTTTGTAATTCTTATTTATATAACAGTTAAAACAGCCTGGATTCAAACTCACCCCAAAGAGTACTGATGCACAAAAAATGTAGAAAACCTGTCGGTGTGTCAGTGTTGTATTGTACAGTTTCCCCATAATAAATTAGGAAAGTCATTGAATGTGCAGCAGACAATTATATACATTTTATTTTCAGACATTAAATGCAGAATGTGGTCATTGCAGAATTATGGGATCACACAGGGTTAAATGACAGAGGGTGGAACTGTACTTGACTCAGGGGTAGATGAAGCTTTCCAAAAGTGGGGGGGGTTCTGAGATAGGGATGCCAAGTTATAAATACAGTTTAATCAATTGAATAAAATATAATCTGACAAAAGTGTGGGGTGGGGTGAAATCACATTTTAGTGGGGGTGTTGAACCTATGTGACTTGACTTGTAATGAACTACAGTTAAGAGAAAAGATAAGATAAACCTTTATGCGTCGCACAAGTGGGAGATTTGTTTTGTCATGGCAGTAAGTGCACAGAACCAAGGAAAGAGCATTAACATTTTTTTAAATAGAATGGATATTTTTTTTATATATGTATACATAAACTATACATAAACTATATGCAGACTTGGGCAAGTATTTATGTATGTACACAATGACTATCTATATATATATCCTCTCTTATTTTGCTTTAATCTTAAGTGCATTTTGGAAAATTCAGAACTGTTGTATTTTCATTGAAGTTTGGTTTTGCTTGGCTTAAAAACCAGACTCGATTTTCCTCAAGACTAAAAGCCATTAGAAGCTGTAGGATCATTCAACAACACTGACAGGGTGCCCTCAGAGAACACCGAAAGAGAACATTATATTAATTAGGACCCAGTGTTACACTGGGGCCCATACATTTCAGCACCAGTGAGTGTGGTTTTGACATCTGCACACCTCTGTGGCTATAAAGTATTTGGTTAAATCACAGTAGGTGGCACTTTAGCGCCCTCTAGCGTTGAGTTTGGGTCTATTTCCCCCTGCACGCAAATGAACTTGCCTAACTTCCGTGCAGTTCAAAATCCGAGTCCCGTTTGTTTAGTTTAGTTAGACCTGGACCAAAAGGACGGTCTCGTTTGCCACGCAGGGACGCCCCAGGCCGCGCTCGGACATGGAAGACCTAGTGGTTTCCCTCCTGCTCTTTGGGGGGATCGTGCTTTTCTGCGGGGCAGCGAGGAGGGCAGTGAAAGCCCTGCTCCAAAGTGAGGTCCAGGTCCAGGTCTGGACCGAGTTCTTCTCCACGCTCCAGCTCTGCGCATGCTCGCAGGAGCTTAAACTGCTGTTCGAGAGTGGTCGTGTCCAGACACGGACCGGGCTCACGCTCGTGTACCTGATCACCGTGGTCCATGTCTCGACGTTGCGAGGGGCTCTGTGCAGCCCATCGGCCGCGCTGGAGCAGCTGTACCGCGGATCTCTCCGCGCTCGAGCTTCCGCAGTGCTGATCGCGTGCCAGCTGAGCGCGGGGTGGCTCTCGCGCTACACCGCCCGGTTCGTCTGGTCGCTCGGGCTGTCCGAGATGCACCACGACCACAAAGTCTTGGGTTACAAGTGTTTCAGCCCCATAAACGCCTCCCTGCCAGTGGCTGCTGCCGTGGAGATGAGCTGCGCCTTCGCCCTGCAGGCGGCCGTCACCAAGCTGGGCCTGTTTGGAGAACAACTTAAAACCCACGTGCTTGCCGCTGTCATTACCACCCTGGCATTCGCAGGTATGATGAGCATGCTGTGAATTATGTGCGTGTGAGAAACTACTGGAAGATGAAACCGCTGCTCCCGGAGGCGCACTGTCCTGCACCACACCTGGGCCAACCATTCAGCTCATTAACAAGATTTAAGATTCATAGACATGGTTATACAAGTGCAACATGTAGTGACATGAGCACCTGAAACATCTGTGAGACTAGTTGGAAAAATATTAAAAAGAGTAAGTATGCAGAAAACATATGTTCTAAAAAGTGAGGTAGAGAGGCAGGTGATGTAAAGTGAGGTAGAGAGGCATGTGAGATACAGTGCGTTATAGAGGCAGGTGAGATACAGTGATGTAGAGAGGCAAGTGAGGTACAGTGAGGCAGGTGAGTTACAGCGAGGTAGAGAGACAGGTGAGGTACAGTGAGGTAGAGAGGCAAGTGAGGTAAAGTGCAGTAGAGGAGGCAGGTGAGATAAAGTGAGGTAGAGAGGCAGGTGAGATAAAGTGAGGTAGAGAGGCAGGTGAGATACAGTGAGGTAGAGGGGCAGGTGATGTAAAGTGAGGTAGAGAGACATGTGAGATACAGTGCGTTATAGAGGCAGGTGAGATACAGTGATGTAGAGAGGCAAGTGAGGTACAGTGAGACAGGTGAGGTACAGCGAGGTAGAGGAGGCAGGTGAGATACAGTGAGGTAGAGAGGCAGGTGAGATAAAGTGAGGTAGAGAGGCAAGTGAGGTACAATGAGCTTAAGTAAAGATACTCTCTACAACACCAGAGTAAAAGTTCTAAGGATCACTAGTGACACACAAAGCCCCTACCTGAGATTGGGTACACTTAACAGTGCAGGACTATGGGCCTTCAGGACCAGGACTGTGAAACACTCTGCTGTATTATATCTTTTCTTCAGGGGGGAGCACAACTGGAGCGGTCATGAACCCAGCTCTGGCATTTTCAATACAGTTCCCCTGCTCTGGGCACAGTTTCCTGGAATACGCTTTTGTCTTCTGGTTGGGGCCTATTTTAGGTATGTCCAATATCTTGGAATTACAGGAATGAAGAATTAGGTAATATGTTGCTTGCTGCTTAGATGTTGCTTACTGTTACTTGGCTACCTCACTATTCTATCACCCAAGGCCATCACAGTCCATAATCTTAGATACTAACAGAATCTGGTACAGTCCAGTTTTTGTTTAGAGGCTGCACATACTAATCTGAATGGAAATACAAATTTTCCAGTCAATCAGTCAGCTGGTTGTTTAGTGTGGGTTTTATGTGAAAAGATTATTTGTAGATATACAGGTTTCTTTACTTTGGTGTTGAATGTCTACAATACAAATATAGTGGCGTCCTGTAGTATTCAACCCCTCTGATGAATCTACACATCCTATTGTAGATAATGCTAACTTAGTTAGTTTGCAATAAAAAGGTATATGAAAAAAACACCATACATGAATGGATTTTTAAAATATGATTTGGGCCAACATAAAACTGCAATACAAAAAGGTCTCAGCCATCAAGAAACATGCACAAACTTCTCCAAAAGTGGACATCTTGCCTACTGGTGTTTCAGCTGCATCCAGTGAATGGGCACAAAGTCCCATAGACACTCTCCAAATGCTGATTTAAGGACTTCCCAAAACAGTGGAGGCTGCTGTAGTTGCATATGGGATGGGGTAGGGCTGTACTTGAATACTCAAATATTCGAATATTCATTCGGCGGGGTGGCATTCGAGTTCTCATTTTGAGATTCGAATATTTGAAAGAAGAAAAAAACACACAAGCTGTCCCATTATTTTTGACCCCCGGGATTTCTGAACCGCATAGATCCACTAAACAGGCACCAATCTGCCTCAAACTTCACAGTAAAATAGGTGTCCAGGAGATCTTCCAACAACCCCTTTGACCCCCCGGGTGTATTAGCTGTAAACCGTTAGAGCCGGAGAGCATTAAAATGCCCGTCTGTCTGTAACAGAGCTGCAGAGAATTTAAATGTGCTTCGGGTCTAACGGTGCATTTCTCCCTGCAGCTCGGACCAAGGAAAAACATATATATGTGTTTTATCCGTGTGTGTGTGTGTCTGTGTGTTTTAGTTAGCGTGCCTTAGCAATGTTTTTTAATGTGGCGTTTGAGGCAGATTGGTGCCTGCTCAGTGGATCCAAGCAAAAAAAGTAAGAAAAATTGTTTATTTTGCACTTCGCCGCAAGTCTTTACAGCTGGCTGGGGGTGGAAAAATCCATTCGAGTTAGTTTTGAGACGTTTGTGCGAGTTTTGAGCGAGATTTGTCGAGTTTTGTGGCTTTTTCTGAAGGTGCTATTTGGCTAGCCAGTTTCCACTGACTAATTATTTGGCAGAGGAGCGTGCCGGTCTCGCGGCAAATTCAAAACGGGCCATGTGGCTATAGAGGCAGAAAAAGAAAAGCTGTGTTTAGTGGTTTGTTTATTTATAATTCTACTTTGAAAATATGGATTTCTGAATCCAAGATGGCGAATACAAGATAAGAATACATTCAGCCCCCTCCCACTGAAGCCTTGAGTATTCAATGTTCTTCACTACCGAATACTAGAAGCTCAATAAAATGGCATTTGGACCAGCCCTAGGATGGGGCAACTCCAGATTTATGGATAAAGTTTTAAAATGAGATGGGTGGCCACATTCTGGTCTAATGTAGACCTTGTGTGATAACTTTCTGTGAGGTCATTTTTGGAGTCTTTGGTGCACATTATTTAAACTTTTTAGTAAAGTTATTTCAAAAACTGAATCTGATCATAGATCATGTTTTTACTGGTAGTCACTTATAGACAGGCAGTACTTATATACCTTTTCTGCTCATGTGCATGTAAACTTGTATTAACCTTTTTGTTTGCCATCTTTCTAGGCACTGCCAGTGCAGTAGCAGTATTTGAGAAGATCATTCCTTTTTTATGGAGGAGCAATGCTTACTGGAAGAAAATCCAGTAATGAAGGGGCCAAGAAGAAGAGCACAGAACATCTACCTCAATGTTGAGATGCAGTGGTAGACAGTAATTACCTCAGCGATTTTGTCTTAATTTGTTGACACTAATGTTTTAATGTTTTAGCAACATTTTAATTCTCCAGGGTTCTTGGGCTGAGGTCTATGAAGTTGCATTTTTCATTTTAAGCTGTTTTAGAACATGTGTGTTATCTTACCATGCCATTTTAAGTTACTTTTTAAAGACTGAAACCAAGCATGGCTGAGGAGGACCCTCACCACAATCATTAGCGGGACCTTACAGTTGAAACTATGCACAAAATAATAGTAATATTAGTATTATGCATTAATTTTTCACTCTGATAATGTAAGCTGAGGTTAGATACAATATTCAATGTACAATGATACCTGAATGCAAAAATGCACCATGTAGTGCCATTATTATATACAATTATAAGTGATGAACATTTCACATAGTGGACACCAATAGGACCAGCACAACAGGAGGAAGTATGCTTACGATGTAATAACAGTTGGACAGTGTTGGTCGTTGTCCTAACAATGTCTACAATAGGCACAAAAGAATGTATTGTCTTATATTTTATTGCAATAAGCATGTATTATGTATTGCTCACTCATGAATCCAATTTAATGAAACTGGAGACTGACCAGCCAAAAACGTCTAAAAAGAAAAAACACTATTAATCCCTGAAGGAATTTTTATAAGCACAAAGTATAAGCAATCAAATTGGAAGTATACTTATAGAAGGTATATAATACAACATATATTATGTATATTGTAATTATATTAATATAGCTATAATTGACATGCAAAAAGAGGATTGCACGGATGAGGCAGTACACAGATGTACCGTCTGATTACTCCTCTGCACATCAGAACCAGGAGTGGTCTGCTGCTCTGTAGTGTTTTATGGACAAGGTGGAAGATTTTTTACCTTGGAATCATTCAACCAAAAATTATCCAATGAAAATGTTTTATTAGCTTTATCCAGCCATTTTTAGGCCTTCAAGCACAAGACAGACCCGTGATAATTCAATTTAACCACCTAAAATAAAATTGGTAAATATAATTTTATTTCTAAAGAGTTACATGAGAAAAACATATTACGAATTTTGAGTGGTTCTAGATATATCACCAACTGTGAAAACATGTAGAAACCCAACCAGCAGGTCTGTGTCTGGTGGTAAACAGTAAAACTTTTGACTATCTAATGGTGATGTACAGTGCTGTTGGCTTAATGCTAGAACTGGAATCCCATAGGGAAGCTAAAATAAAGGATCCCAGGTTGCTTTGATTTAATGGCCTTAACTGGAAGCATATCTGAGATATTCACAGTTCACCAGTGGTCTGTGAGATACAGCATTAAAAATGTAACAGTGCAGGATATTTTGACGTAAATGACAAAGGCATTATATCTTGTAAGTTTATTGAACTATGATTTTGACTCTGAACCATACTGGGTTTAGGACTTTCAACATCTGTATAGCATTGCAAAACATGCAATTAAAGGACCAATAAAATGTCAGTACAAGAATGTGTAATTCCTTTTTTAACTGGTGTCCTGCACAGGGGCACCACCAGGGGGGGAAAGGTTAGAATGATTCTAAGGGCCCAGCAATGACATGGGCCCTGTTAGGGGCTAGTAATATTATTTTAATAAAGGGAGGGGGTCCAAAATTCCAATTTAATGGGGCCCAAGATTTCTGGCAGGGCACCTGGTCCTGCAGAAGACTTCCACTGACTTACAGTAAGTATGAAGTATTAATAAGCTGAACCAGAGAAAAAGAGCAGTCACCCTTGTGCAAAAAGAAACAAGAATGGATGAGTCCGTCGCAGAGAAAGGCGAACTCCAATCACAGTTCTCCAGTTTTCACCCTTTACTTACCCCAGACGTCTCAAGGGAATGTGCAGTTGGGTTTCCTAGGCAGGCTGACTTCAGTGGTTTAAGATTTTATCCTTTAAATTGTGCAGTGGAAAAAAAGACACCGCAGACATTCCCCACCCTTAGACTTCAGCGTTTCAAGTCAACTTAGGCATTCGACTGGAGAAAGTATAAATATTTAAAGATATCACCCTACTTCTAGAGCTATTAAACAATAATGTTTGACTCAGCTAGGCTGAGCAGACCATATTGTAGTAACAGGGACACCTATAAGTGTAATTTATATTTAGGTGCTCAATGGAAATGACTGGTCTCACAAGCTCTTTCAATGCCAATTCAAAAAAGAGGGCTTCGGGTTCACTATTAATATTCCTCCTTAGGCTACAGCATGAAGAAAAGACATGTTGGCAAAAAGCTCCTTATCTCTACCTCGACCACACATCCTTACCCGAGACAACCGACAGCCCCCACCTCCCACAAAACACAGGAAGTATCAAGAGAAAAGCAGGGCTTCTTTCCCAATGCTGGCTGAGAGGGAGGGTGGGTGAATGAGTTCAGCTGTCTGGAAAAGGGCATGATGGTACCTGATCACTGGCACAAAATAAAGACATTACTAAAAAACATCTAGGACATTTCTGAGTGTGACACTGGCACCAGCAACACTTTTTTAACCACTACACAAGCACAGTAGATGAGAAACAGAAAATGTCCACTCCAGCAGAAAGTGCAGATATTTATTCCATTAACAAATGACATTAGTAAGAATTGCTCTTTGTCAGTAGAAAAGGAGGTCAGTAGAAAAGTTACATGGAAACCATAACACGACAGCCTCATGACTCTGGTCAGGGGGTTTTGGGAGTGTTAGCCATCAAGTGTGCAATAGTTTAGTCTGGTAACATTCACAGGGCCCAGTGCTTTGGCTTCTGTTGCAGTTCAGCATCTCCCCCGCTACCCCGTTCCAGCTCCTTTTCAAGTGTTTCTGGTGAGAGAAAACAAGAGGCTCTCTGTTCAGTCTGTGCAAGAGGGACAGAGCTGCCACAGCCGATTAGAAACTGGCTTCATGAGGGATGTGGCATCACAGACAGCAGGCTCAATTGGAATGTGCTAATAGGCATGTTTTTTTAGACGATTACTTCTGCAAGTGTGCAGAGTTAAGGTTTGGGCCTGTCGGCACACTGGATTCGAAATGAGAAAGACTGAGGTAAAGTGAAGATGAGATCTTAAATTTAATAGAGGCAAAAATCAAAATCATTTCAAATTACAATTAAGTCTTAAGTCTTCACATGTTTGTGGTGGAGTTGTATAGATTTTCTCCAAATCTCTGCACAGTGCTATCCCTGTGAAAGCCAGGTGGTTTAGACTGGTTTGATGTGAAATGGTTCATTTGGGTCTAAGACCAGGGCTTGCAATGCCTTTTCATTTAATATGCAAAACAACCACTGAACCTGCACTCATCTTTTATGTTTAACTGTATAATGTTAATCACAGCATGCGTGGTAAATCTGAGGACTTTGGTGACTGCATTGCCTCACAATTCCCTGCAGGCAAATTTCTTTACTGCATTTCTCATCCAACCACTGACTAATGACTTGTCATTGCAGACATTTTGAAAGTTTTGTAGAAATTTCTTCTTTAAATCTGCAACAGACTAATTTAACACAACCATTTTCCATTCTCTCATGCCTGGGCTCTTTGTTTCATCTTCTTCAAGAAATGCACACTAAACGGGGAGCAGGTCAGGTGACTGGTTCGGCCAGTACATCTAGTTGGATCTGATCTGTAAGTCAACTGTGAACAAATAAGTTTCATTTTTCTCCCCCACTACATTTTCCAAATCCCATTATGCTGGTACATTTATCTCGAGCGCATTTTCCATAAGACCTTGTCCTCCAGTGTTTTTGTGGATTTTTACAAACTTGGAAAATTCTTTGTGGGTTTCTTGTGGTAAATTTACTGAGATCAGGCCTGCATGATCTTTATCTTTATCCTAGATCTGGAATTCGCCCTCCTTTACATAATACTATGAACTGATAGATTTATAGTGCCAGTAATGGCACTGATAATAATATGTGCACACGCCATTCAGTTTACCCTCAGTTTGTTCCAAATCTAATGTGCTGCAGAAAAAAAACTTACTTTCCTATCACTAACAGGCTGCACAGTTTCACTGTTTTGCATGAAACATACCAGTGGTCAACATCAGCATCATCAAACTGCCCAGAGACTCCAAGAACCTCTACATGCGTCTTCGTCTCATCTGTAAGGGGAAATTTTTCAAAAGGCTCATGATTGAATTGAAAACAGAGGGTTTTAACAGTATAAATACTGTTTCAGAGAAGAGGAGGAACAAGAAGCAGAACAGTTGGAGAACTTGGATGTGGGCTCAGTCCCATTTGTTGTCTTATTTAGTCACTAAACTCCACATTGTCCAAGATTCTGTATTTGCACCTGGGTATACAGGTACAACTTGCAGTGAAAAATGGCTCCTGCCTTGACTCCCAAGGCTGCAACAAAGTCATCAAATGATATAAAGAGACATTTGGAAAGGCTAACCTACAGTAATAAAAATATACAGGGAAAAAAACACATTTCAATTGAACAAATATTAAAAACATAAGCAAGATCTGTAGAGCATGTGTAATGTACCAGAATAGGAATATCTTTGCTGTTTGATGTATTGACTTGACAGACAGCACAGAGTACTGTGAAGTAGTGATTTAAAAGGACACCTCATAAGATGCTGTGCTTCACGAACCCAGCATTTCATAATGAATGGACCTATAGAAGTGGTCCAAAATTATTTGGGGGTGAAATCAGCATGATACTGACATTCTGACAGGCTACTGGAAGACTTTTCAGCAAAGAAATCCAAAAAAATTCTAAGCAGAGCCACTGAGCACTGTAACCAAAGCCAAAAAGTCTAAATGTTATAATCCTAAACCAAATCTGAGACAAACCATTAAGCAAGTGCAAAAACATGTGACCAATCCCATTTTCTTCAGCAGCTATGAACTATAAGCACCTAGTGTGATGAGGTTTCTCCATGAACTACAGAGCAACATAAAACAACAGAAACAAGATGTTGACAATACAGCAGTATTGCACGAATGGAATGTAAACCTTCCAGACTGATTAGAATTGCACCATATGTGTAATTATTGCACACAAGGAAGTCAAAAGCACTGCACACGACATGGTGTGGTGAGACGTTTCTCCATGGACCGCAGTGCAACATAAAGCAACATTCAAGCGCAAGGTACAACACAAGAGAGAAAATAGCAATGTAGCAGTACTGTGAGAATGGGATGGAAACCCTCCAGAGTGACTAGTGTTGCACCATAAGTATTATATCAGCCCATAATGTGAGGAATGAGTATTCCCTTCTGTATCAAAAATGCTTACTACCATTTATGGCCACTGCGGTGTCTTCAGGCCTGACTCCAGCCATGCAGTGCTGAGAGCTTGCCGACTGAGCGAGCATCCCCTCCAGTCTCTCCAGTGTTGCCTGGCCCTCCACCGTCAGCTGTGACATTCCCTCCTCAAACGAGTAATATGTGGGCAGGTCGATCTGGCCTTGCTCTGTGGGTGAAATATAAGAAGTAAATAAAAGCTCGTGGTGTCGGTCACTGAAAGATCAGCCTCACAAAAAACGTACCTGCCTCCTCGACATCATACTCATCCCCATCAAAATCAGAATCAGAGTCTTCAGGATCAGGATGAAGAGCCTGACATTCTGACATGGCAGCGAACATC
This sequence comes from Ladigesia roloffi, assembly GCA_037577295.1. Taxonomy (NCBI): domain Eukaryota; kingdom Metazoa; phylum Chordata; class Actinopteri; order Characiformes; family Alestidae; genus Ladigesia; species Ladigesia roloffi. Next base: position 16,459 of record JBBKCR010155193.1, read on the forward strand.
GTCTCCACTGCAGCACAGATAAGACCAGAATGTTAAAAAGGGACCATATCTGGCACTCATTATTTGTTCAGTACTAAAAACAGTTAAATTTTTATTTTCCAACTTCTTTATATCCATTGAATTTCAACAGGCTGTTTGTTGCTATTCCTCTTCGTGGCTTTTCTCTCTTTGTGGCTTTCTAGTGGTAACTGAGATCAGGCCTGCATAATCTTTATCTCCCTCCTAGATCTGGAGGTTGCCCTCCATCTCTTAATACTATTTTGTCTACAGATAAGAACTGAAAGATTTATTGTGGCAGTAATGGCACTGAAAACAATAATAGCTGCATGCGCCATTCAGCTTAACCTCAGTCAGTGTTTTGTTCCAAATCTATTGTGCTGCAGAAAAAAAACTTACTTTCCAATTACTTACAGACTGCACAGTTCTACTATTACAGTAGGACACTTTATATCAATTCAGTTTAAACAGGTTGTTGGTTACTGATCTTTTAAGACAAATATGCAAAACATGTATGTTCTGATTGGCTGCTCTTCATTGTGTTTGCTCAAAACAGGCAGTCCCAGTTGATCCATGACAGATTCATTTAATCATTTAATGTTAAAAAATTATTGACAATAAATACAATTAACATGATTCCAGTTAAGAGGGTTTTATGTGTGGCAAACTGTTCTCCTGACACTTTCCAGAACTCTTTCCTTATGGAAGTCCAAAATTCATTTTAGCTAAAATCAAATCCCTGGTTTGGCTGGTTTTACTTAATTAGATTAAGATTAGTTAGTTCTACTTATGGAATTTTATATATCCACACAATTAGGGATGCACCGATACCAATACCGGTATCGGGGCCGATACCCGATACCGCATTTTCTAAAGTACTCGTACTCGTTAAAAGTCTCCCGATACCGTGGACCGATACCACGGTCTGAGA
>JBBKCR010155200.1:0-17380 GCA_037577295.1 Ladigesia roloffi
AAAGTTCACTGAAATATGAACGTGTTCAATGAACGCGTTCTTTTGAACTAGTTCATGCACAACACTGGTTATAAGTACACAAAATAAATCCTCGAGTGGAACCACGGTGCAGTAATTGACCAGCTGCTGTTATGAAGAATAGAGGGAGTTACCCCGGGTCCGTTTAATTATCCCGGCCCTGGAGCAGCAAGTCTCCCCTCACATCTTAGACTACGGTCTGAGACAAGCAGGGAAAGTTATCATGACACTTTCTTGCTGTATTTAATTAAAACAAATAAAAAATTAAAAGGGAAGTAATGGTATAATACTGTATTACAAATTAATTAGCTATACACACACACTCTCTCTCTCTCTCTCTCTCTTTCTCTCTCTCTCTCTCTCTCTCTCCCCCTCTTTCTGCCAGTCATCTGAGTTTTTTTTAACAGTCTGCTTTATTAAAAAAAAATAATAAAGTGGTAAAGTTGTATGAATAAAATCGCAAATTAAGCTACACACACTAACACACTCACACACACATACCTGGTGTGGAAAAAAAAAAAAAGAACAAAAAAAAATCCCAATCATAAAAAAATTAAAAGTAAAAAAAGAACATTATGTTGAGATGAAAACTCTTGTTCATTACATTTTACCTCATAATTGTAACCGCATGTGTTGTATTCATTGTTGCAAAACTTGTTCTGTATAAAGTTTGTTTGTTATCATGATCAAAACCGCTGATCTGAAGCTCAGTGCTGATGTTGTCATATAAATAGTTTTCTAATCAGCAATGAATATAACAATTTCTGATCAATACATATCAATCGATTTTTAAAATAACATACGGTTAAAGCCCCACCCATTTCAAGACAACCCGATCCACTTCCGGGTTAAACCCCGCCCACTTCCGGGTAAGGACCCGTCCAGTCCGAATACTGATACAGATACAGATAATTCATCTGGTTAACAGACACAGATACAGATAATGCTTTGCTCACTCATCCCTAGTGGTCACTATAGTAACGCTAATGTTTAAAAGTGACAGATTTGTGCAGAACGTCTTATGTTGCATGTGATGACTCTTTCTGATAAATCAGGAGTCAGCAGTGATTTCACCTGACATTTTGGTACCTTCTAAGCCCGGTACCAAAAAGTAGTACTGGGAAAGTACTAGGTACAAAATACCAGATCTGCCTAATGGAAAAAACTAAAAAAGTCGAGTCAAGTTGAGGTGGTGCCATATATGTCTTACCCTTATGTAAAAACAGCAAAGTGAAAGTTCTACCTATAGGTTTCTGGAAGTTAACGGCTTAATAGCGGTCAGTGTAGTATGAAATGCAATTAAAGCTGTGTTTCTTTCTTATTAGTTTCCTGGAGCAGCCCCGATGCAGCAGGACCCTCTGTATGGGTACTTCACTGCAGTTGCTGGGCAGGTTTGTGGACTTCTTAATAAATTCATTATATGGTTCTTGGACAGAATGGATTTCCAGTCTTGTTGGTGGTGGACTTTGCATCTGGGATCGTTCTGTAGCACATAATCTACAAAGGACTAAGCCTTCGATAAGATACATGCAAATTAGAGGGGTGGGTGATATAGCAAAAAACATTACAATACTCTTTTATGTGTATCGCTACCTTGAGTATTGCGTTGAGAAGTCATTACCAAAGGCTTTAAATGCTATATGTGTCATTTTTTAGACTCATTCATTGTTTTCGTGAATAAAATCTGGTTTATACACTACTGTTTTAGCCCCAGAAATTCTGACAGCATCGGGGAAAATCTAAACTAATGATTGCTCAGTAATATTGCCCTGGTTGGTAATGTCTTTTTTTCTTCTGCTTTAGGATGGTCAGATATCTGCTGACGAGCTCCAGGTCTGTTTAACCCAGGCTAACTTCTCTGGTGGCTACAAACGTAAGAAGTCTCAGTTTAATCCTCATGTCATAAAGTGCTTCTGGAAAATGGTCGAAAAATAATTAAATAGCATTTTAAAATACTTTCGAGTGTTTTCAGGCCAAAATGGCCACAAATGATGCTCATTCTTCAGAGGTAGAATAAGTGCTTGATGTCAGCCTGAAATAAAAAGGACCTGAATGAATAAGACTAGGTCCCGTCCATCTTCTGCAGGAGTGTCCTGTTTCACTTGAAAATGTCATATTGACTTTTAATTGATATTAACTGATATAATGATGCTTGTTATGTTGTGAAGCTTGGAGGAGATGATCTCAGGCCTCTCTGAATGATTTGCAAATGCTTATCTGATACCATCTTTTGCAGCTTTCAATCTGGAGACCTGCAGACTGATGATCAGCATGCTTGATGTATCCTTTACAGCCAAACGCTGCTGGGTTTCTTTAAATGAATTGAGCTCCTTGTATAACAGCCTGTGTTTCCTCACTACACGCTGTCAGAATCAGTATCTTTCTCCACCAGCACATTTAATTAGGTACTATAATAGTACCTTATTATATTGCGGATCTCTTTAAACAGTAAATCTTAACACTAGGCTTTATATTTCTAGGCTTTATATATCTAGTGAACATTACAAATCTTAAAAAAAAAAAATAAATTAAAATTCACATTTGGACATTTCTGTTGTTGGCACCACAACTTTTTTCTGACAACTTCATGCTGCCTTGATTGTTGGATGTATTGTATTTGTTTTCAAATACGTGCAAATGTCACATATGGTGCTGGATGCTAAAACAACAGACTACAGAACTTAAATACTACACAGACACACACAAGAACCAAGAACCAATCAGAATACACAATTACTTAAACAAAATTCAGAACAGGTGATCACAAAGACTTCTAACACACATACAGTCCAACATGTCAAAATAAAAGTCCTCAGGAAAATCCTCTGACACAACAGCAAAAATTAAGAATGCGATTAACAATGCTGTCGAAATTAAATCTTAGATATCATATGATGGGTATCTCGTAGATAATTGATGTTACATTTTTTAAGACTATTCTGCACAAAGACATACTACTTTGCATCTAATTTGCTTTTGTTCTCGAGCCATTTGGGAGAAAATCCCAATTTTTTTTCAGGCCAAGTTCCAATAACAAAATAACTATAGTAATATCAAATATAACTAAAGTAATACAAATCATGTAGTTGGGTGGTTCATGTGCTCATGAGTATGCTTATATATTCGTGTATATATGTATGTGTGTAACAAATATTTTATATTATGATTTCTCCCAATGCCAAGAGACACACAGAAGAGAATTCAAGGTTTTTTTTCTCAGTCTGGTCCTTTAGTTAAACCAGTTCACAGTCATTAAGTTTTATTAATGCCCCAAGCCCAGCTGTTTCTCCTTAAAGTGCTTTATCTTTAGCGGGACATGTCTGGCTCTATGGGCTTTAATGAGTTCAAGGAGCTGTGGGCAGTAATCAATGGCTGGAAGCAGCACTTCATGAGCATCGACAAGGACATGAGCGGGACAGTGGACCCCCAGGAAATGAACCAAGCTGTCGCCTCTATGGGTACAATGTTCCGACCTCTGCATTTTGTCAAAATGTGTACATCTCACATAGTGTCAGAAGTTCATCCTTCAGTAAGCAATTACCTACAACATTCACTGTGTCTTTGTATTTATGTCCAGGCTACAGGCTGAGCCCCCAGGCTATGAACTGCATCATAAAGCGCTACAGTTCTAACGGGAAGATCACTTTTGATGATTATGTTGCATGCTGTGTCAAACTGAGATCCTTGACTGGTAAGTCAGATCCCTTAACTGGCCATTTAACTTGCAGGTTTAATGTAAATGAGACAAAAATGTAATGGATGAGGGAGTTTCCCAAGCTTCAAAATTGTTAGTGACATCCTCAATGGTCTAAAGTATTTTTTATGTATATATAAATTTAGGAAAGAGGGCATTTTGGCGTGTAAGGTAATAATTGTCCATTCTTTAAAGGGTGCACCAAGAACAAAACATCCACCTTGTGATAATTTCAGAACATTTTTGCAAAATTCACTGAAAAAGCCATTTAGCGCTGAAAATCTGACTTTAAAAGGTTTAATATTGATAAAATGTAACATGAAAGGCAGTTTGAATATGCCTCAGTGCTTAGGTCAAATATTCCCTTTCTGTTTGGTAGGGTGACCTCTGTTCACTCGGTAGTCCCATCAAAGATATAAAGAAAGGACCCATTCTGAGCTCGATGTTTTTGTGATGTCACAAAAAGCACATTCACATGATCCTGCCTGTAACAGTCTTGCTCCATCCGTCTAAAGTAGTTTTGAATGATCCACAAGACAAGGAAACCAGTATGTCAGTCTTAAAGTACTAACAAAAACAGCCCACTTCAGTTTAAGGTGGACAAGGAGTTTGGAAAATGATCATGTGATAATGACCATTGTATCATACAAATTCTTCCTCTGCATTTAAACCCATTTACCAAGTGAAGCAGCTGGCAGCCAGGAACACAGTGCATTATGACAAATGAATGTCAGCAAATCACAATCGGGCCTAGTGGAGTGGGATGTGGATATAACACCCAAATACCAGAAATCTAAGAAATGTGCCTTTGAATGTTTAGAATTCACTGCCATTGCTGCCAATTACAATGTGATATGAAATATTTTATACTAGCAGATCTTTGCTCAGATTGTTGATTGTTATGTTTGATAAGTTGTAGAAAGAAAAATACTATTTTGACACGTTTCAGTGTAATTAACTGTGTAATTACATTCATTTAAACAATACGCCAGTAATAACTCTTGTCTTTACAAAGTTAAGCCAGTATTTGTCTGTGGGTTTTCTGACTGTTATACTGCATTCACACTGACATGTACTTTCTTAATGTGTCTAGACATTTTTCGACGAAGGGACCAAGCACAGCAGGGAGTGGCACAATTTCAATATGATGATGTAAGTCCTGTTAAAAGTCTAGCATGAGTGGCCTCTTATAGTCCCGCATGAAAACCACAGCACACAGTGTAAAAAACATCTCTAACCATTCACCAACTATAGCAAGTGGCTGCCACCAGAGGCGATCCTAGGGTCTGTTTGGCCCCAAGCAAAAAATCACTAACCCTAACCCACCCCAGACAGTTTTTTACCATAGTTTAAAGTGTCAGCTCTTGTTCGCCATCTAGTGGCTTGGGGGGCCCTAAGCAGATTCCTGCCTTGCCTGCTGACAAGATGTGCCTTTGGCTGCCAACAATGAGGACCTCCTGGCGCGCAGTGTGTGGGGATGGTACCCTGTTCAAGGGAAACTCCGTAAGGACGTTGGCAGTTCAGGGATTCGAACCCATGACCTTCTGAATGCAGGGGCATCCCCAAACACTAGGATGCCAGCTGCCCCACTTATGCTGAATAATTAAACACAAATAACAGAATTGTGGGCTATAGCTCTGTATAAATAATGTATTTATATTAGTTTATGAAGTAAATAAATGTCAAATTCAAATGCATTCACAAAAATATTCTCTCTCTGTTTCAGTTCATCCAGTGCACAATGAGCACCTAGTCAGAGGATCAGGACGCCACAGTCTGTTGTGTGAGGATTTCTAGCGGGCATCAGTTTATTTCTTTTTTTATTACAGCTTTTTTTTAAAGACATCAAGCCTGTTTTTTATAGTGTCTGCACTGACATAGCTGAGTTTATAACATTTTATTACCAGTCCCCTAAACATATACTTGAATATTCATGCTTGTTACTGGATTTGTATTCTTAATAAACAACTAACTCTCTTAACCACTTGAAACATTAACAATGCTAACCCAAAGATTGTACCCTATAAATATACAGTTGTATTGACTGCACTGTTGTCTTTGTTTATTCAGAGGTTTTATGTTAATTGTTCGATTAAGTTTATTCTTGCATTTAGAAACTTTTCTAATATTACTCAAAACAGAGGCAATTAAAATGAGAATTTTGAATTGCCTATTTAATGGCCTATTGTGAAAATAGAGTTCGACCCTAATCAAATTATTAACCAAACTGAGACATGCAAACATTAACAATGCTAACCCAAAGATTGTACCCAATAAATATACAGTTGTATTGACTGCACTGTTGTCTTTGTTTATTCAGAGGTTTTATGTTAATTGTTCGATTAAGTTTATTCTTGCATTTAGAAACTTTTCTAATATTACTCAAAACAGAGGCAATTAAAATGAGAATTTTTTATTGCCTATTTAATGGCCTATTGTGAAAATAAGCAATAAAAAATTCTCATTTTAATTGCCCTAATCAAATTATTAACCAAACTGAGACAGGCACAGCTGTGCTTCCTTCTAAAAACACACTCACAAACACACACCCTAAATGTTCCCCCATGAAGATAAATCTAGACAAACTGTAATACACTCTTATTCTGCTAGAAAACACTAAATGTAATGCTGTATTCTCTCACACTGCAGTGTTTCTGCTCGTGTCGGCCGCACTGTTTGTTGTCCTGTCCTGCATTATTTGTTTTTGTGTGTTTTTAAGCTCTTTCATAATCTTGTGATGCAGAGAGACCAGTGTTGGGCAGGTTTCTTTAAAAAAGTAATTAGTTACTAGTTACTTCTCACAAATAGCAACTGCGTTAGTAACTGAGATACATCATTATAAAAGTAACTAATTACCAGGCAAAGTAATTATTGGGTTACTTTTTAAAAATCAAATTTAATATAACTACAAAATAAATATAAAACATTGTACACTAATCCTCGACGCAGAGAGACGCTTTTCTCCTGGGGATAATTTGCGCGTCACAAAAATTTTTGCCTTTTACCTCTGTGAAGGAAAAGTAGTGCTTAAACTTCCAGTTTGCAGAAGCTGCCTTTGAATTTGTTGGACATCGTGACTCCTGGATGTTGGTGTGTGTGCAACTGACTGTGTGTGTGCTTGTGTGTGAACACCTGCACTACTCTGCCTCTGATTGGCTCACCATGTAAATGTACTCAATCTAAGCCAATCATCGCATTCTCAGTTACACCATGTGTACAGACACACCAATCATCATCACTGGTTATGTGTCCCGCCCCGGCCCCAAACACACACACACACACACACACACCAGAGATAGAGAGAGAGATCTTATGGCTGGGAGAGATGCTGCTCGCATGAAAACCGCTTCAGTATTCTCAGTTATAGTAACGCGCATTTTACTGTCAGTAAAGGTAATGGCGCTGTAACAGGGGAAACAGTAACTGGATTGATTACTTGTTACTGAAAAAAGTATCGCCCTAAGTAACGCCATTTATTTATAGCGCCATTATAGTTATTCCCATAACTGACTGTGATCCTTGAGGAATGTTGTTTCACGGACGTGACTTGACATGTTAAAGTAAACCAGAAACTTTGCTGCAATTCGAAGCGGGATGCAAAGGTCTTAACATGTAGCATGCCATGCTATTATAAACAATGATATATCATGAGAAAGTTTAAAAGTATACATAAGGCTAGGAAGTGCCAAAAAGGCATTTCTAAAGGCCTAGAAATCCAGTGGACACGAGTGAGGGCCAAGTGGAGAAAATGAGGAACAGTGAAGAATATTCTCAGTGCTGAATTTACTAGAATTCTTCAAATCAACACAAGGTGAAAGTCACAAAAAATCAAACAATCATTTATTGAAATGCAGGCCTTGCTAGATACTGTTTACAGTTTTACCATTAGTTCTACAGACCATGTGATTTTAGATCATTACAGATCACACTGTGTGTGTTGATGTACAATGGTGTGTGTGAAGTTGTGTAGACGTATAATGGTGTGTATGAAGGTGTGTGGATGTGTGATGGTGTGTGTGAAAGTGTGTAGATGTATAATGGTGTGTATGAAGGTGTGTGGATGTGTGATGGTGTGTGTGAAAGTGTGTAGATGTATAATGGTGTGTATGAAGGTGTGTGGATGTGTGATGGCGTGTATGAAGGTGTGTTGGTGTACGATGGTGTGTATGAAGTTGTGTATGAAGGCAGGGCTGCCAAATCTCATGCAATGACACACACATCTGACTGTGTTCACACGCTCTCATAACACACGAGAAAACCTATTTTTTCCTGTTTGTGCACAGTTCTCAATGGTAGGTGGGCCACCGAATGTCGTAGCAATCAGCACCAAACATCTGCCTAACTCCTCCCACCCCCACCCCCTCCGGCTTGACTCTCATGATGTAACGTAGCCCCCCCACCGAACCCGCCCCGCATATCAGTGTCCTGCAATATCGGTGTTCATTTGTTTCGCCTCCATGCTACTTAGATATTGAGCGCTATGTTGTGCTGATCAATAGGTCATTTCATGGTGCGTTTTCAGGGGCTGGTCAGTAGCTATATGTTGTAGCTTCACACACACTACAATATTTCTTGGCAGAAAAAAAAAATCACAGACTGCCTTTGGTCACTCTGACCACCAAACATGTTGAAACTCTCTCACAGAATGACATAGGACCAAAATTTGGGAGCCACAACGAAAGAAATCAACATGATCTTTTCAAGGTGGCCATCTTTGGTCTGACACAGCCTAAAATCACACTGTTATTAGATGTAATACTAACATCATGCATCATTCAGATGATTGTCAGTACATGCCACAATGCATCATGGAGAATGGCCTTTATGTTACTTATGCTGGTAGCACTGAATTCCAGCACCCCACGGTTGGGAACCAGTCACTCAAAAGTCTTTATCATGCCAAGTTCACTGCAGTGTGAATCCTGTACCAGTGAGGGTTGAAGTAATATGAGCTTGTTCCCTTTTACTTAACCTGCAGCGACAGCTAGCAATGTTTCAGCATGCCACAGAACTTGTGTGTGCTGCAAAAATATGCAAATGAGAAACGTAGTAGGGCTATACAATAAGTGCCTTCGTGGCCTTATTTTTTAAACACTCCCAGCAATTAAATAAATACATTCATTTAATTTTATGTTCCACATTTCCCTTAAAAAGAAATCAGCAGTTCTAATAAGTATGAACTGAGGCCTCACAGCATTCAGTTTCTAAACCAGATGGTTCCTCAGCACATAAACAGCTAATTACTGAAGAAAAGAGTTGCTGGCCTCTCTGGTCTCTTCATGGGCCTCAGGGGGAAGTGTTCCAGGGCTGGTTCAGGATTGGACAAGAGCTCTTTTTTGTGACTGTTAAAAAGCACAAGAATTTCTCTCCAGCTGTGCTTAAGAGCCTTAAATGTTTTCTGCTGCCAGTGCTTGAGAGGCAGTATAAGGAGGAGAAGTCTAGGCTGCAGAACATGAAGTTTGTTCGAGTTATGTATTTGTCCTTTTTGACATTAGGCATTCTCCTTTCAGCTTCTTCGGGACGTCCTGAGAAGGTAGGGAGGCATCCTTTTAACTGTATTGCTTGATTTTTCTATGTGTACTTCATGCTGACTAATCTGCAATGATTTGCTCTTATTGTTAGCCACATTAGCATTTAGATGATTGGGGGAAAATGTGGTTTACTCTTTCAGGAGAAGGAGAGTAGTCCTTTGCTGTCCAGTGGGAAATGTGAACCCATTCATATTAAATTCTGCCAAGGCTTGTCCTACAGCCAGACCGTGATGCCCAATGTTCTCGGCCATTCAAGCCAAGAAGATGCTGCGATGGAACTCCACCAATTTTATCCCCTGGTCAAAGTGCAGTGCTCCCCTGAGCTCCAGGAGCTCCTCTGCTCTGTGTACGTGCCCAAGTGTGTAAACGGAACTGCCAGGCCTCCATGCAAGACCACCTGTGTAACAGCCAAACAAGGCTGTGAGCCCCTCATGAATAAATTTGGCTTTAGCTGGCCAAGTTCCCTGTCGTGTGAAACCTTCACCACCGAGAGCTGTGAAGAGGTGGGTCCCACTGTCCTAGAAAAAGATGTAATAGGCCAATTTTTAAAAAATTATTAATAATTAATCATCAATCCACCCTAAAAGATAGCAAAACTTACAAATTATTTCAAGCAGTGCAACCATATAGCTTTGGCGGGCCTGAAAGGAGAAATGGCAATTTCAATTACAGATTACAAGCAACTGGTGCTGCTCTTTCTGGGTGTACAGGGTGTCATATATATAGGATACCAACGAAAAAAAAAATCTTACAATTTTTTTGGTCAAATTCTATCTATTTGGACCTAAAATTTACATTTAAAAATAAGTTGATTATAATATTTATTTTTGTCGATTGTAGAGGACAACAGGACAATTTCCATGTGAAAATAGAACTGGATTTATAAAATGAAAAAAGTGCTATTAACCAAAGAACACATTCAATATATATATATATATGTATGTGTATATGTATTCAATATATATATATATATATTAAAAATATATATGTTTTTTTTTTTAAACCAAGGCTTGTAATCAGTAATGATAATTTTACATTAATGATATGGGTAGGTCAGTTATATTGTCATTTTATTTATTTATTACTACATTTATTTATTGTACAGTTATGTTATGGGAAGGGCAAATATATTGTCATTTTATTTATTTATTACAAGACATTGTAATAAATAGCTGTTTGATGTTGAGTTATGCCAGACTAGAGCTCCATCTGTTTTAGTTCCTTGTCAAAGTTCATTTTGTTAGGGTTTTGTATGAAAATACTTCAAAAAATCCCCTCAAGACCTCAATACACATTTAAGCGTGACCTGGGAGACTTTTTTTAAGGACACCACAATGTTAATGACCTATGTAGGTTGTAGGGTGTGGGTGGTAGGTTGTATGAAAGGTGGTATGACTCATTTCTTTGGAAGAGTATTTCTTGGAACAGGGTGTGGGCCTAGACCATTTTTTCATCTACCAAATACTATTATTAAATAATAATAATAATAATAATAATAATAATAATAATAATAATAATAATAATAATAATAATAATAAGAATAAGAATAATAATAATACATTCATTCATTTAAATGAGAAATAACTCTGTTACATCTTTTTTCCCTTCCCAGGACTTAACTGCTCAAGAAATCCAAAAGAAACTGGTACAAATTGGCCACACTGTAGGAGAGCAAGGTTTGTGCAGCTTAAAAAAACTACACACTACAGAAATAAAAGTCATATCAGCCCCTCAGACACGAAATTATGAAATGTTTTTCTCCTGTTATAGATTTGAGTCTTCAGACTGTCCGTATCTTGATGTCCCTTAAGGATGTATCCTTTACATTCTATTATTATTATTATTATTATTATTATTATTATTATTATTATTATTGTATTATTATTATTATTATTATTATTATTATTATTATTATTATTATTATTATTATTATTATTATTGTTACTAGTACTAGTAGTAGTACTAGTAATATTTTTGGTATTATCATCATTATTAAATAATAGTACTGCTGTTTTCCTCTTCTATTATTTTTTTTATTATTGACAATTAAATAAAGGCAAAGAAAAATGGCCAGGAAAAGAGAAGTGTTTTGAAATCTACATTTCTGTGTTATCAGTTTGTTGTTATCAGTTTGTCTTCTGCCACCTTGAATTGAATTCTTCACTCTGACAGACCAAGTAATGACAGATGTTTAAAAATACATTGTGGCTGTTGAAACAAAATCTTGTTCCTCCAAAATGGTAATTTTACAGAACAAGGAAAAAATATTCTAACTGACTTCTAATGGAAGTTAATGCCAGCTTCCTTCTGGAGCACCTATGTTGGTCCATCCATCATGAAAACTACACACAAAGTAGAGAAAAGCTGGCACTTCCAAATGATGTACTCTAAAAAAGGATACAATATTGTCTTCCAACACCACAGAAGTTTGATTGTTAAAGATGCAAGAAACCAAATACGTCTTGAAGGATGATTATTATTTTAGTTGTTAATTCATATGCATTTTCACCCTCCCCACCCCCCATATTTATTCTGCTTCAGTTGTATCTTTTGTGAGCCCCACAGTTCCTTAATGATGTCTGATCAGAACGATAGGTCGGGAAAACTCAATGATCGCCAGTTCCAGGAATTGAAGAGTTACGTGGCCGCAGCCAAGAAAGAATTTGAAGATTATCAAAAATCACAAAATGGAGGAGTCGTGGAGAATCAGATGAAGAATGCCCTCGTGGCTCGTGGTGAGATCAATGAGAAGATATTTGGATACTTCTGAACTGTGTATAGATTAAGCATAGCTGTAGACTTATGTTTGTTGGACCATGTGAAAGCCCTGATTCATTAAATCCCCACAAAGTAACATCTGTTTCTGGTCAGAATTCTCTAGCACAATGAAACAGCTGTGATCAGTTAGAGCCCCATTTGCACACTGCAGCAGTACAAGAAGTATTTTGACAAAGACTACATACACTTTATGTAAGCTAGCAAAGGAGAACCTCTTGCTAACACAGATGCTAATCTGTACCTGTGTAAACTACACAGAAATGTCATCAGTGTCAGTGGCAGAATGTAAACTGATTAACTGATGAAGAATGATCCAACATATTTGGAATGGATTAGAGTGAACATTTCTGGTAGGATGGGTTTGATGAATGAAGTTCTACTGAACATTTTCGAGATGAATGATTGGCTTAACCGAACTCTGGGACAAATTCGAGTAACACAGATTATTTGAACACATTGAGGTTGAATACGGCTCCACTGAATTGGATAAGTTGGAGTGATAAAGCTCTTCTGAACACCTCTATAATAATTTGGAGTGTTGAGTTCAATGAATACTTTTAGTATCAGAGTAATAATCTCATTTAAATGGGATGAGTTATAGTGGTGAGGCTCCACTGAACATATTTGTGATCGATCAGAGTAGTGGAACTCTTTGATGTTGACTGAGTAATTAAGCTGTTTTAAACAATCTCTGGGATGAGTTTGGGTGTTGAAGTTCATTTGAAGACCTTTGGGATAAATTAGAGTGCTGAAGCTTCATTGAACACTTAGATGAAACTCTGTTAAACATCTTTGGTATGGGTTAAATAATAAAGCAAATGTTAACACTTCACAAAAGTTAGAATAATTGGGGAATGAGTTAAAGCAGTGAATCTTGTTTGAACACATTTTATTTGTGTTAGAATGCTGACACTTGTTTGAACACATTTAGGAAGCCCAGGAGTGATGCTTGTAATCCAGAACTTAGTAGCTAATACCAGTGCTAGCCTCAGTAATGCCCTTATAACTGAGTACAATCAAGAGCAACACCAAGAGGAGAATAATTTTAACTGACCATCCTAGCATCACAAAGAACGAATAATTTCATATGTAACCTTCATAGAAACCTTTGGAGATATTTTAGTTGTTGGAAATTTGGAATAAATGTTGACTGAGCACACTTAATTTTCCTGGTTGTGTATAGTATAGCGGATCTTTTTCAGTATTTCCAACACAAGCAAAGTGTGTTTGGCACCTTTCTGGTCTTGTGGTCTGTAGAAACGTTTTTTTGATGTTGTGAGGTTATGGTGGTCCATTTCTTTCCCCTTTGTGCAGACCTGCGGCTGAATGACCTAAATTTCGAGCTGCTGTGGGGCAGATACAGCATCGCTGGACAGATTCAGTTTGACGACTTTGTGGCCATACTTTCGAGACTGGAGACCTTAAAGGGTAAATCTTTAGCCGCAGGGTTAACAGTTGGAAGTATTTATCATACGTAAATGATCAATTATTTTAGATCATTTAATGAAAGTCACTGACAAGCCGTTTCAAAACAGTTGTTTTCTCAGTCTTTAGATATACTATATTCATTTTATAGTATACTTTATCTGTAACATAATTCATATATCATTTATATAGAATAATAATAATAATTAAAAAATGCACAAGAGGCATCATTTTGGAAAAAAACATTCCTCAATTTTATTAACATTTGAACAAAAAGTGTCATGTCAAATATTAGTCATACCTTTTGCAATTATAGCAAGTGTTTGATTGTTGAAAGACAAAAAAGACTTTTCTATCGATTATTGAGAAGAGTATGAATAATACTGGATAATATTTATTGTGATATATATGTATATATGACATATATATCATACTGATATTCACTACATACACACCCAGTATATATACACCAATATACAGCATATCCAGTGTATTTGTAATCAACAGTTCCTTCCAGCATTACTCCTAAATCTTTCTCAATATCAACAATAACATGACATTTATTGCCAGATTTACATAAATGTGGTTCAGTCCAGCTTGTCTGTTAATCCCAGTGGAAAAGCTCGCTTATGGGCAACGGCAGGATCCAAATTTGCAGTCACACTCACACTCTGCAGGTCAATAACAATTAATATCCCATGTATGTTTCTGTATTTGCAAAAGACAAATACTAAGGGTTCACTGAAGTGTACAGTCTCATTTCTGCAAAAGTCATGTAAAACATACAGATAGTACTTCAGTTTGTGTCATGGGCAATAACTATGGTATATTTCCAGATTCTACTGATAACCGTGTTTGCTATTTGTTCACAAAGTATTAATTTACTTTTTTTTAACGTTTGTAGAACGCTTCAAGTCTCATCGAATGACAAATTTACCATGTGACTGTGTGATGGCCAGCTTTTCACTGGATGATGTAAGTTTTGCTCTGCTTTTATAAATACATTCAGCAGTGTTGTATGTATAACATATACGACCATTTTATACACGTGCATGATTCTCATGGTGGGAACAGTTAGGCCTTACGCATTGCTAAGTTTAAAGCAGACAATAACTGGCAACTTTGAAGTCAACAACTGTCAGCAAACTTGAGTGCAGTTTCCAAGGCTGTTGTAGGAACATCCTGCAGCCGAGTAAATACATTTCATTTGTATAAGAGAGTAAATGTGTTTTAATGTTGGAAATGAACACCGTTGATACACTTCATTTCTTAGCTATAATATATTCTGTACTAGAGGCTAACAAAAAGTATTACTATAAATGAATGAACAAATGAAAGGAAAGCAGTTAATGGAGGTTTACTGATAGAGCTGTTGTAGAGTAATGTCTATGGTATGTCTGGTGTAACTGATCCTAATAATAGACATTTTTGTTGATTGTTTGTTGATTGTTTGATTTGTTAATTGAGTCGTAATTGGCTGAATGAGTAATGGGGAGAGGGTGTTTAATTTTTCACAGTTGGTGTTAGCTAACAGTTTTCTTTCAATAAATCACCAAAAAGCTGTAGTTTGTGTTTACCCAGGTTGTTTTTGTCTCATCAAATTTAGTCTGAGGATCCATTTGAAAGTTCAACAGATTTGCAAAAACAGGCACTGATGCATTTAAAAATTTTCTTTAGTTCATTAGAGACACTCTCCTGTGAGGATGTCACGACCCGGCTCTGAAGAAGGACCCTTAGACGGACATCCTGTGGGTGGGTTCCAGCTTTAAATGTCAGGATCAACTAAAGAAGCCACACGTCACACCAAACAACCGCACCAGCTTTAACCACATACCCAATTCTCAGAAAACAAGACATGAAACTTTCCTACCTAAACTGCAGTTTCACGTCAAAACATTGTACTTTTTTTGTGATTTTTTTATGCTTCTTACAGAATAAAAGTTGTTAAACGTGATATATTTCAAATAGATGAAAAAATAGAATTTTATGACAATAAAATAATATCTAATGGGAGTTTGGTGGAGGCAGCACTGGCATTATTTGTTAAATAATGGTTTAGAAATTGGACAACTTTCTTTGTAATTAAAATCTGTCAGATAAAAAATTTAAATGCAGTGATTAGTACAATTCGAACACTGGTTGTCCTCTGCTATTTTGTCATTGCTTATATCATAGTGTTAGCAGCCAGTTTATACAAACTGAACAAAAAGTCACACTTTTCCATGTCTACATGTAGTTTTAGGGCATTATATGCAGTGGCGGACTTTTTTACTTGGGGGGGCTAGGGGGTGGGCAAAGCTATTTCATTGGGGCCAGTATATTCCATGACGGGGGGGCACCACTGCGTATATCTGTGTATAGCCTACATATTAAAAATCCTGCGCTAGAGCAGCTACCTGCGGCTGATAGGCTAGTTTTTTTTGGACTATGTCTATCACCATGGTAACGCGTACTCACTCTCAAATAGTCATAGCAAAGATCCTTCATTTTGCTATTTCTGACCGCAGCTGCTGCGTTCATCCTGAAATCATCTTTAATAATAATCACACATCATGTACGTTATTTTCACAATTTCCCAGCACTAATTTTGGGGAGGCTTAGCCTCTCCAAGCCTCCATTACGCGCAGCCTATGATTATATGGTCTCTGAATCTTACATTACATTCATGCCAAGGGAGCCCAATTATCTGTACTCCCTCTCTGGGTGTTTATGTTCAACTGATATGTGGATGAGGCCCAATTCCACCCACTTGTTAGGACTTTTAGTATTCAGTTACACGTTCAACCCACTCCCCATTATGATGCAAGACAGGGTGGGCATCAGCTAGCCGATGTAACAGATTTAGCAATTTCTGTTCTCCTCCAAGCGTGTGGAAGCTGTTCAAAGATGTTGCATTAGCAATAGTTTAAAAAGAGGATGTGAAGCTTCACGTAAATTGGAGGACACACACACTTACCTTAACTCTACCAGTGCTGCCAGTATTGTGTAACTGAATGTCAAAAGTCCTAGCTAGCTTCCACATTTTGGTTTCAAAATACAAATTATCAAGTTCAAAGTCTGAGCATTTGTACTGATGCCGATATTATTATGTAAAATTGATCAAATGATGCCAGTGTTGTTTAATTTTAATACATTTATTACACCTTAGCATTCTTTAAACTACTGTTACTTTAAAACTTTAGCATAACTATTAGCTTAAATTAGTTTGATTCTTTATTTTTAAAGACCATTTACAGCTGTTGAAGCCAAAGTAAGAATGATCTGTACTGTTTACATTAAATACTAATGTCCATTCATCATTAAGACATTTCAGTCATGCATCAAATGTAACCCAACTGATCAGAAATAGTGCTCTTTGCTTTGTGAGACAATCGTTTTCTTATAATCAGTAATCAGTAGTGTTAGATGGTCATTAACAATTAATAGTAATATAGTATATAGGATTTTTAAAAAATATAAACGGAGAAAATTGTCAAATAAGTCTCTTCCCACCAATAGATGTTGCTAAATGCTATGTGTTGTGCTGAGAAGAAGTAAAGGGAACCAGCTGCTCCACCTTGTGCCATGAAGGCAGGTTTGCTTGTTAGCTTCTGTTTCTTTGTGAGGAGAAAACCAAGTGGATGATCAATTAATGTAAATCATATTCAGCTGCTGACTCTCTCTCAATGTGAACCTTAATAAAGCAGAATTTTAAGCTTACCTGACAAATTATTTACATAATCTTTGCAATAGCTAAGCATTAAATGGTATTAATTACAATTAAAACACATTATAAACAGGGGTGCACATAAGTGGTCCGCAGGTGCGCATGCGCTGTCAAAATTAACAATGCGCACCTGAAAAAATGCTGCAGCACACATTTGCGCACCTAAGACTTTGTGGAGGACGGAAGACATTTCTGGAGCATTTTAAAGATGTCCAAGAAGCTCCATTA
>JBBKCR010155238.1:0-17372 GCA_037577295.1 Ladigesia roloffi
AGTGTGAAAACTTCACAGGAATATTGTAGATTGAAATGGATGGGGTTGTTTAAAGGGGAGACTCTTCAGACAGGGGTTCATGGGTATGTTTGTCTCTTTCCCACAGGGTGACAGGGGTGAGAACGGTCCTCTCGGTCCTGTTGGCTTTGCTGGACCTCCTGTGAGTATAACTGCTCTTAGCTTTTTAGCTCAGAGATGTTTTCAGCAGGCCTTTACTCCTACAGCCTTGTGGTGCAGCTGATAAACGAAGTAGCCTGAAAGTTCGAACTGATACTTCTGCTCAAACAAAGCCAGCAGCCCATGGCGAAAAAACCTCAGTAGTGACAAACTGCACTACGGTTTTAAAGGTCACGTGTGTTTGGAATGCAGTAGGTGCCCAAACCTTTCTCTTTACCCGCACTGATTAGTTAATGTGAGCTACAGTGCAGTTGGCTTCAGGTAGTATACATGCTAACGCTATACATGCTAACGTTTTCTGTAATTAAATATAAAACAGCCATAATATACAATGGTCAAAACTGCTTTATTGTAACATTTTCTAGCTAAATGCCCACTGGCGTAACTGAGGGTGTCCTTTAAAAGTCAAACCCAATCGTTTCAGTGTCTAATGCCATGATTCAGTATTATAAATGTATTAATTTCATTTATTATTTGTTAATTTTACTTTTAGTGTTAACCTGTCCACAAAGCAAATATAAAATAAATATAAAGTCAGACTTCTGCTTGCTTCTCCTGATATCCGTGACAAGTGGAGAAAATACAGGCTTGCGTTAAAGGCCGTACAATTTTTACAGGGGTTTTACATGGTTTACTTAGAGAGGTTCATAAAAATGCCCACTGACAAAACAGGGTTTGATTCAGTTTATTGATTCAAATGTGTAGATTTGTTCCACATGAATGAGATCCAGAACAGCAGCACAATTATTAACTTTTTACTTACCCTTCTTCTTGCCACTGTGATTTCATTTATGTGGAACGGTATATATTCCGGTGAAACTCAGTCCAAAAGTTCATTTATTTCAGTAATTCACCTTAAAAGGTGAAACTAATAAATTTTATAGACTCATAACGTGCAAAGCGAGATATTTGTGTCTTTATTTGTTATTATAAATTTGATCATTTTGATGATTATGGCTTACGGCTCATTAAAACCCCGAATTCAAACACACAGAAAATTAGAATATTGTGAAATGGTTCAATATTGCTCAAAGTGTCACCAGCTAATAAATCCAAAACACCTGCGATGGGTTCCTGAGTCTTAAAATGGTTCAGTCTGGTTCAGTGGAATTAACAATAATGCTGAGCTGTTCTCAAAGTGCTGTATCAAAGATCATGAATAAACAGTTAAGTGGAAAGGAGAAGGTGCACAAGCCTGGAGAGGACTGTCAGGAAAAGGCCATTCAAAAATGTGGGGGACCGTCAAATGGAGTGGACCGAGGCTGGAGCTGTCAATTCGCTCCTGAACCACAAACAACATCAGAGGCATCTTCCCTGGGCCACAGAATGAAGACCCGGTCTGTTGCTCAGTGCTCCAAATTCTCCTTTCTGATGAGAGAAAATTTTGGATGTCATTTTGAAACCGAGGTCCCAGAGTCTGGAGGAAGAATGGAGAGGCACACAATCCAAGATCTAAGTCCAGTGTGAAGTTTCCACAGTCTGAGTTGATTTGGGGAGCCGTGTCATCTGCCGGTTTTGGTCCACTTTGCTTTATTCAGTCCAGAGTCAACGCAGCCGTCTACCAGGACATGCGAGAGCGCTTTACGCCTCCTTCTGCGGGCGAGCTTTATGGAGATGCAGACTTCATTTTCCAGTGGGACTTGGCACCGGCCCACACTGCCAAAAATACCAAAACCTGGTTCAGTGGCCTGACCTGAACCCCACAGAGAAGATATGGGGCATTGCCATGAGAAAGGTGAGAGACATGAGACCCAACAATGCAGAAGAGCTGAAGGCCGCTATTGAAGCTTCCTGGTCTTCCATAACACCAGGATTTGCAATCATGTTCTTTTGTATAAGCAGGTTAAACCCAGTAATAAATACATTTCATTTACCGTAATAAAAATATAGGGCTTTAAGAAGAACCAAAAGCAGAAGACTGGGGAAGTTCTGCACTGCAGCTGTGTTAAAGCGCAGCAGCCAATCAGCAGCAAGGAGAAATAAAGTTCAAACCTTCCTCCTCTGAGTACAGCGGTATTTCACCATCCAAAGGCGCCTTTCTTTGTGTTTCTCTCCACAGCCCCAAAATATTTGTAGTCATTTTTATATGGAAATTGTATTTTTCTTAATAGTTTTTATAATAATAATGGTAATACATTTGATTAAAATGTACCTTTCTAGCACCCAAGGACACCGTACAAAAAGTGCAAGTAAATAAACAACAAAACCAGAGATTAAACAGGCATTAAAACTGGTCACACTGGACGATGTAAATCACTGAAAGACAATATGCGAGTTTGAACAGATGTGTTTTGTGTTTGGAGATAAGGAGTGAGAGGGAACTGATGTTCGGGTGGTAATGAGTTCCCCGTTGTGAATCCGGGTTCTGCCTTGTGTGTGGAGAGTTTGTATGTTCTCCCCGTGATGCCGTGGGTTGTCTCTGGTTTCCCCCACAGTCCAAACACATGCTCATCCGGAGACTACACTAACTGTAGGTGTGAGTGTGTTAATGAATGGTGTGTAAGTGCCGGTGACAGAACTGTTCCTTTAGGAGCTCCAGTGCTCCAAAGCAACGTGCCAGATTGACATCCCTGTATCAGTCAGGTGGTCTGTATTCCTCATCTCTAAGGGAGACTGAGTCTGGATAGCAGACCAGCAGGGCTGGCTGAATGATGTTGAGGAGTTTGGAGAAATCCTCAGTGATGCACTGCTTTAGGCACCCTGCACCCTCCACACTGACCTTCTCCTGGCCATCAGGGGTGGAGGGTGTCCAGGTCCAGTCTCTCAATGTTGTCTTTATGTTGTGTGACGTGAGTGCAACTGGTCTGTTGCCCGATGGGGCACTGGGGCAAATCTTCTTGGGTACAGAATCAGATACATTGGAATTTGAGGCCAGCAGGACTCTGTAGCCCCTGTGGGCTCAGAAACCAGTCCAGAATGGGCCGCTGTGGGGGCAGGTTTTCATTCCAACCAAAAAGAAGAAGCCACACCTGAGAAAGACCAACTGATTACAGAGGTGCAGTCAGGTGTTCCTCCTGCTTGGCTGGAATGGAGACCTGGACCCACAGCGGCCCCTTCTGGACAGGTGTGGGATGCCTGCTCTTTCTGGGAAGATTGTGGGAGAAGGAGAGAGGTAAGATAGAGAGCTGCATTTAAGTTATAGTGCTGGGTGGAACAATGATCTTGCTGGTGCTGGTCCAGACACTAGGATGAGGCCTGCTTTTAAACCTGTTGAAAATCAGGTAAAATCTCCCATCTCCCCATTACTATCAGTCCCCTGGGGGGGATTTTCCCGGATGCTGTTGGTCTTGGCTGCCTCCTTGTCCCCTTACCTGAGTGCTACCTTCATCTCCTTCAAGAGGGCTTTGATGTCTTTGGTGACCCCTGCCTTGCTGTTGGGGAAGCAGCTTGTGGATATCTTCTCCCTTTGGCTTTTCTTTAGTTTACAAAGTGTGATGGTGCCCAGTGTCCGGATCAGAGAGATCACCAGAGGAAGTTAAAGTCTGGAGTTTTGCACTGACTGGATGACATCATACAGCATCATTACATAGGCCAAGGGAGGAATGTAAACAACCGTGGCAATCTAAAATGGGACCTCTATGGCCAGAGAGTACAGACGGAGCCCGATGTGTTATCAGTTCAGTGTCGGTGCGGAGGATGCGTTCTTTAAACAATGTAACCTGGTGGCACCAACACTTGTTCATACAAAGAGCGAAATTCTCCCCTTTTCTTTTTCTATCCACACAAACACAAAAAACTCAGCAACATCAACCCAGCCAAACCCGGCAGAGTCAGGAGTGTGCTCATGCAGCCTGAGTCCGTTGATCTCCCATTGCCCATAATGACAGATGGAATCCCTCTTTCCCCTCCACGTCTCTGAGGGAATGTCCAAGGCGAAATAAACCTTGAAAATAAATCAAGAAAACACTCAAATACAATGCTGAGACACAGAGAAGTCACAAGATGCCCCAGGACGGATCATTTTTGTTGAGATTCTGACTGGCTGAGTTTAGAAGCTTTATTTGACTTTAACACACATGTACAGCCTCTACTTGGAGCCGGTTCTGTGCATTTCAGTGCATGCGTATTGCTTATTTACAGAACTGAATATCTTGGAAGAAAAATGCAGTCTCTTCACATTGGCAGATTTTAAAGTATATTACATTTTGCTGATATGGTAAACTCAAATAAATACAAACTGTGCACTTAAAGTTAGCACAAAAATGCCATTTAGGTTTTTTGCTCTATAGCATATGTTAACTTGTTTTAATTTGAAACTTAACCAAAACAAGTAGTTGGATATTTGGTGTGTCATTAAACCAATACTATTAGTAGTGTCTTCTGTTTTCCCCAGGGTGTGGATGGTCAGCCCGGTGCTAAAGGAGAGCAGGGAGAGGGGGGACAGAAAGGTGATGCTGGGGCCCCTGGACCACAAGGGCCCTCAGGAGCTCCAGGTCCTCAGGTAATGTTGTCAAA
The DNA here is from genome assembly GCA_037577295.1 of Ladigesia roloffi. NCBI lineage: Eukaryota > Metazoa > Chordata > Actinopteri > Characiformes > Alestidae > Ladigesia > Ladigesia roloffi. The sequence continues at coordinate 4,633 of JBBKCR010155238.1, forward strand.
AGCCATGGGTGTCGTCGCCATTCATCCAGAGGGGGTCGTGTCCCCCTCACATTTCATAATTATTGGTTTTGGACCACCCCCCCCACACATTTACCATAAATACTGAGTTCCCCCAGCCCTGCTGGATCTTGAATCGTTGGTGAAATAATCCACTCCACTAAACCGATAGAACAGGGGTAGGCAACTCCGGTCCTGGAAGGTCAGAGTCCATCACGTTTTGGTGATTTCCCTCCTCAGAAACACCTGGTTCAACTTGCCAATTATTTGTCAGTTTTAGTGAATGTGTTTGAGGAGGAGAACCATCAAACTGTGCTGGACCGGAGTTGTTCCAGGACCGGAGTTTCCCACCCCTGCGATAGAAGAACACACACCACTGGAAATCCCAGCAGCCTGTCTCTGCTCTGACCATTCTCTTCACCTTAATGTGGGGAGTTGGAGGAAAACCCGGAGCGGATTTCCAATGGTGTGGGTTCTTCTCTCCATTAAGTGGAGTGGATTCTTTCACCAAAGATTCAAGATTCTACAGGTGTTTCCAAACACCCCCACACTAAAAAGAAGAGACTGCATGCACGCAGCAACCCAGTCACCACCAAAACCCTGCCCCCACGCACAAACCCCACCCCCACGCTTCCCCCTCACATTAAAAATACTTCTGACACCCCGACACACTGCAATAACATCACACATTTAAAATACTTTACAAGAAGAGTGTTTATGTAGCACATTGTTGAGCTGCATTCAGTTTTCCTATTTACACGACTGCTTTAGCGTCAGCATTATGTTGGAGTTACTAGGAGCAGAATCTACTTGTAGAAATGACCAACAACCAGGACAGTAGTTTACAGACCACTGTAGATCTGTGCAAAGCCATGAAAGTGTCAGTTAAAGTTGCAGGTTTATTCTGAGCTGTGCAAAATTAGGAAAATTACATGTTTAGGCTGCAGGGAAGTAACTCTAGAGTTACTTTTATCACTTTTTCAATAAATGTGATCTTTACACTTTCTTAACACTTTCTAGGGACCCACTGGTGTTTCCGGACCTAAAGGTGCTCGTGGTGCTCAGGGACCTCCTGTGAGTGAAAAACCTGCATTTTCTCTTTCCTCTGATGGAGTGTGAATCGATCTGCTGTATGTTCAGGTGTGTTGTGTTGTGTTTTGTTTTCTAGGGTGCGACTGGGTTCCCCGGAGCTGCGGGCAGAGTTGGACCACCCGGCCCCAATGTAAGTTTAAGATCCCACATTAATTATGGCATCTACAGATATTAGGCATTACAGATTCTATAGAGAGGCGCGTCACATGAACTGATAATATAAAGACTTTTAAACATTTAAAAAATTACCAAATTTATAACAAAACACCAAAATTATTACTAGCCTTTGGTCAAAAATTGGTCAAAGAAATGAATTGTATAAAACATTGCTGAAGTTTGTTGTATTATGAACGGCTTGATTTTGATCCTATTTCCTTCCTCAGGGTAACCCAGGTCCCGCAGGACCAGCCGGGCCTCCTGGGAAAGACGGTCCTAAGGGTGTGCGTGGTGATGGTGGTCCCCCCGGCCGACAGGGGGATTCTGGTCTACGTGGACCTGCTGGTCCTCCTGGGGAGAAAGGAGAACCCGGGGAAGATGGTCCTCCAGTGAGTAAACTAATGCCATAAGAACACAAGTATACAGTGTTTTATTCTTTATTCTGTCATTTACGCAGATCATTTGATAAAACTCTTTTATTTATACATATACGTTTAAGTGCAAGTTTATTTGTGTGGCATCTCATCAGACACAGAAGGTCATTCAGTGTGCTTTACAGCAATGGAATTATAAAGCAATAATGAGAGGGGTAAAAGAAGTAAAAGAATACATAAAGGAACAGAAAATGTGCAGAAAACGTGATTTAAATATGCAAATACACAATGTACAGTAAACTCCCACTTAGTGTGGGGGTTACGATCCAAGTTGTAAAATTGCCTATTTTATAGTGTATTCCTCAAACATGCTCCCAAAACACTTTAATTTCATTTTAAACCCTGAAATAAAATTTGAAGAGAAACCCAGTATCCGTACTGAAGAGTTTACACTCATCTCCCGCAGTGCTAGAATATAAATCCCGATGTTCCCCCTGTATAGACTGGACTGTAATTCATACATACACACGTTTTATTTCTTTGATATAAGCAGGGTAAATACAGTGATAATAGTAATAGTAGAAGTTCATTTAATTTACAGTAATAAAAATACTAGGCCTGAAGCACAACAAAGCAAAAAGGGCGGCAACTACTAATGCATGGAATATGGGGTGCAGGACCTTAGAGTCATAATTAAAAAACAAGAGTCAAGATCAAGCGAAGTGTTCTTCTTATATCAAATACAATTCTACAATAGTTACCAAATCATTAAAACGGCTTAACACGATTAGTACAATTTTTTTAAACATTAATTCAATATATTTTTTACCTTTTTTATTTTTATTAACACTTCCAGTGGTTATTATTTGCATTAATTGTTTATAGTTGCTTCCAGTTACTTCACAGGTAATATTAATTAAATTATGCATTGAACCAAACCAGTGTGGGAAATCTGGGAAATAATCGTTTACAGTAAAGTGTACAGAACTGTTGTGAGTGTTAGTTAAAATAATTTCATGGGGAACTTATAATATACTGATTAGTGATGTTTGAAACATGCTGAAAGCAGTTATCATTACTGAAATGTGAATAAGGTCTGATTTCTTCTCTCAGGGTCCAGATGGCCCAGCAGGTCCCCAGGGCCTGGCTGGACAGCGTGGTATTGTTGGTCTTCCTGGACAGCGCGGTGAAAGAGGCTTCCCGGGCCTGCCTGGACCATCTGTACGTATTAACCACATACATGCAGCTTTTCAGATTCTTACATTTGTTCAATGTAATATATATATTTTTCAGTATATTTCAGTATATTCAGGAATATGGACTGAGAATGAGACTGCACCATGATTGGTGCAGTAAAATGCTTTTGTCCTTATCTAAAAAATAAGACATTCATATTGTGTCAGCCTTCTTTATTTTCCAAGCTTTTTCATGTCACCAGAATTTCTTTCTTAAAAGAAGTAAAGAGTGATTTCATTTGAAATGTAATAACAAATAGCGGAGGGCGGCTAGATCTGCAAATTTTAGCTTACGATTTTAAATAATTAAATTCATAGACATACCAAAATACTAATATTAATAGAGTTTTATCTGACTTCAATAGGTTTTTAATATTAAAAGCAAGGTTTACTGCCTAAATAGGGATTTTACGTCCATCCACATATACCAATTGACCGAAAATCTAAACTTCTGTCAGGTTAAGTGATTAAATTTGATTTGATCTCAATACAGTGACAACTTACAATGGGTGAGAGATATTAGGCACCACATTTTTTCTCATAATCTTGTGTTCAGTCTAGGGGAAATATTGGCCTAGCAGTAACTAATTATAACCAAAAACAATCATACGTTGCACGACTGCACAATTCAACTTGTTTCTGCTACTTAATCATATATAATGCTGGGGAAACCGAATCCAAATACATTCAATAATCTCTGTTTACATTATTTTACATATTATTTTTAAAATACATGTTTGACTCTGGGCTTGGACAGCACCAAAACAAAGTACTAACCCCAGGTGACCTACCAACCTCAAAGAACAACACAGTTCTTACACAAACAATAAAGAACAGTTCGACTGTGGAAGGAGCTGGAGGCCTGGTGGCCCAGTGATCGCGAGGTCATGGGGTTGGATCTGAGGTACCCTTGAGGAAGGTACCCCAAACACAACTCCCCCATACACTGCCCCCCTGGGTGCCCACTGCATGGGTCAAATACAGAGAACAGTTTCAGCCTGTGTGCTGTGCGGTGTTCAGTATCCTGTAAAAGGTCCAGTTACAGCGAGCAGAGCCAACGTTACCAACGCAGTCATCAGCCTGTGGTAAAGTGAAGAAGTAAATCAAAAACTGGGGTTGCATTACATTTTCTGTCAGTGCATAGTCAGTGCATAATCTAAATGTGCCATCAGGTCTTGGCACCAACAAACAAGGTTAGTCTGTTATAGCCAGTTTTTCACATTTGGTTCTATTTACTCGATAAACACGTTTTTATAGAGGAGTTTCAGCTGCAAGACTTTTGTCATGTTGCAGAGCATTAGTTTGTTTAGGCACATCACCAAACACAGAGAAATGCATTCATTACAGTTATCACACTTTGCAGTTTTTTTTTATTCTTTTGCCTCATTCTATTTGTTCCTCAAACCGTACGTGTGTCAATGTTTAAGTAAGTGAGAAATGTCAAATTAACAATCACATGGATGACAAAACCCAAGAATTCTGAGTAAAACATCACCGAAAGCATCACATCGCCTCAGTCGGAATAGAAAACGTGATTAATCAGACCAGGCCACATTCTTCCACTGCTTTATAAATCAAGGTCTAATACTCACATGTCCAGGGGAGTGTCAAGCTTTCCAAAAGTGGAGATGGGCATGCCAAGTTATAAATACAATTTAATAAATTGAATACAATATAATCTGACAAAAGTTGGGGGATGGAATCACATTTTAGCAAAAGTGGGGGTGTTGAGCTCCAGGTCTGTGATATTTGCCAGATGTAAACTTAGTTAGAATCATGCTCGAGCCATGACTACTTATGGACGTACATGAGAGTCATGAACTGTATTAACAATAATGGTTAATGCTGTTAAACTCAGGTTTACTAAATGCCTGTGGAAATCCCAGTTCTGTCGGTCTACACATTCTCATTTATTTCACTCTCATTTTAGGTCTTGAATCTGTGAGCTGCTAATTTAAATTTGCTACAAAACAACTTTGATGATTGTCACATTCCACCATGAGTGTAGTCGCCATTCAACCAGAGGGGGGCGTGTCACCTTCACATTTCATAATTATTGGTTTGGACCCCCCTCATATTTCCCATAAATACTGAGTTCCCCCAGCACTGCTGAATCTTGAATCTCTGGTGAAAGAATCCACTCCACTAAACCGAAAGAAGAAAAAACACCACTGGAAATCTGAACGCACCCCCTTAAAAGGATGAGATTTGCATGCAAATAACAATTCTGCCCGCCACCCAAACCCCGCCCCCACATGCACAAACTCCACCCTTTTAAGAATTGAGCTGCATCAGCTGTTGAACAACAGAGCACTTAACATTCATTTGCAGGAAGATAGTATTGCTGCCTGGGATTCTTCCGGGAGCTCCGGTTTCCTCCCACAGCCAAAAACATGCGTGCATTGGGGATAGGTCGTTTGAGCATGCTAAAATGCCCCTAGGTATGAATGTGAGTGTGAATGGTTGTCTGTCTCTGTATGGGGCCCTGCAATTTGCTGGCGACCATCCAGGGTGGGGATAGACTCCGCACCCCGACACTGAGTGCAGGATAAAGGGGTAAATATGGATATGGAAAGGTAGTATTGAGAAAAAACTTCAGACATTTCCATAGAAAACTTTGAATGAGTTACAAATGTTAACAAAACCAGCAAGGAACAAAGCACCTGTAACATCAACGGTCACTTTTTTCAGGGTGAGCCTGGAAAGGCGGGCACTCCGGGTGGACCTGGAGATCGCGGCCCTCCCGGCCCCGTGGGTGCTCCTGGACTGACTGGACCTGCTGGAGAGCCTGGTAGAGAGGTTAGTCTGCAGATATTTAAATGAGTGTGTTTGCTACTGTACCTGTGAATGAAAAAGTGAAGCCTATCTGTGAATGTCATCTTTAAAAGAAGCCTGACTAAATGGTCAGTTAGCAACAGATAATCATCTTCTATGAATTACTCTCTGTGTTTCTGTGAAATCAGTATAATTTATTTTCTCATCATGTAAGCAATATTCAATATTCATTTGTTTGGGCTTTGGGCATTTGAATAATAGTTATAATGCTACTGGGATTTATTAAAATTATTACTGTTATCAGACATTTCTCATATTGCAGGATTTTTCTGGGGTCACTGGACCGTATGTCTGAATATCATAGCAGGTGTCAATACATTTTCTCACATAGGGTAACCCTGGATCTGATGGTCCTCCTGGCCGAGATGGTTCTGCTGGAATCAAGGTTGGACCAGACTGCTTATTAACTGCAAAATTATTGATTTATTAATTCATTCATTCATATATTTTAGTATTTATTTACATCTGCATGCCTGGTAACCAAGCCATTTTACTGTTGTGTAGGGTGACCGTGGTTCCACAGGTCCAGCCGGTGCTCCTGGTGCTCCTGGTGGGTCTGGTGCTTCTGGCCCAGTTGGTCCCACTGGTAGACAGGGAGACAGGGGAGAGGCTGTAAGTATGAGTTAGCGCTCTAACCAACACAAACTGTAGATGCTTCCTGAGTGAGACTGCCTCATTTCAAAAGTACAGACCATAGCATGAATCTGTGGTGGTAGTAAAGTAAGTTATTGTACATCTATACTTCAAAGGAACTGCAAGTAAAATGTTCTGCTTGTGTTCTGCAGGATTTTAATTTTATTTAAAAAAAAATTCAACCATTGCACATTAAATTTTACTTAGGGCTGGACAAGTGTTATTATCGTGTTTACTTAACACCAACAGTTATATACTTAGCGCACATTATTGCATGGGTTTGTTTTTCCTGCTATTCCTGATATAATAAGGCTTTGGAGTTTGTGTTTTGATGTATGTTTTTGAAATTGCTGAAAGGCTTTGCAGTTGTTACTCAGTAAAATTGGCTTTTACCGTTTGACCTATTGTCAAATTGTTTTGTTGAAAAATGCATGCATTACCCTGGAAAAAATGTTTTCTTGAAAGCAACATTCAATGCTCTAATTTCTCAATATTTTTTTTTTTAATTAATGCAGCAAATGCATTAAGAAAGCATTTTTTATGAGGATTGGTTAAGTTTAAATACATTGTTTTCAGCAAAAAATCTGTGAATTTCGTCATATGGCAGTCTTAATGATGAGAAACAATGGAAACAACATAGTGTTTGATGAGGTCTGGGCTGGAACATAAACACCCAAACATAAACAACCAGAACGAGGACAAGGGGGGCATTCTGCATTTGGCCTAAACATAAACAACCAGCACGAGGACGAGTGGATGTGGCACAGACAGTTGAACTTACAATTTGAAAATCGCCAATCCCCAAGAACATTGTTTATTTGTCCTTGCTGCTGATTGTCTGCTGCCTTGTGATGCTGGAGTACAGAATTTCCCCCGTGGAGCATCTCAAGTGTTTTTAATTTTGTTATTCCTGAAGACCTTTAATTTAATAACTGTAAATTGAATAAATGTATTACTGTATTTACCAAAAGAAAACGACAGCACATACCAAAGAAAACACACTGCGTGAATTTCAGTAGAATCTATATGGGGTCGCATCAAAATTGTACATTCTACACTGTAGTTCAGTGTAAATTGTATGGTTTGTATACGGGTTTACCTTTGCTTTTATTTTAATGCTAATGAGAGAAATTATAGTGTTTTTGAAGCAAATTTCGGGGCATTTAGGGCTTTTTTTTTTACCAGATCACAACAGCGCAGTGTTTTCACTATAAAAATTACTCTTGGAACGTAATGTGCCTAAAATAATAACAGAATTTATTTTTTATGTCTTTATTAAGGACATATGGTTGACCTCCCCCACTTTTGCAGAAATAACCTTAACCAGGCATTTCCTGTAGCTGTGGATCAGGAGGAATTTTAGCCCATTCTTTCTAACAGAACTGCTATATCATACGCTTTGGACATTTCAAGTGTATGGCTGGCCTTGAGCCATTCCACAGCATCTCTATTGCGTTGAGGTCTGGGCTCTGATTTGGCCGCTCCAAAAATCAGATTTTGTTTTTTCACAGTCCACAAAACATTTAGTCTATACTGCTGTCGTGTGTCAGTGTTCTCTTTCAGGTGTGCAGCAATGTTCTTATTAGTAAGCAGTGGCTTCCTCTGTGGTGTCCTACCATAGACACCTGGCTGTCACTTGAGGTTGTTTCTTTTCCTGATTGATGAGTCTCCTTATGTGCTCTTTGGGTCATTTTGACTAGATACCCACTTCTTTCCAGAGTAGCCGAAGTCCCAAAGTGTCTCCATTTGTAGAACTGTAGACTAGTGAACCACTAAAGTCTTTGAAATCACTTTGTTACCCTTTCCAATTTAAGTTAATCAAAAACTCTCTGAAAGCTCGTTTTGGCAAGGCAGGGCTCACATAAATGTATTCTCGTGCAGAGCAAAGTCCAAAGGTTTGAGTGGATTTTGTTAGTCAGAGTAGCTCTGGTTCACACCTCCAAACTCTTTTTTTACAAGACTCCAAGTATGCTAACTCCTGACTGCAGTGAGCTTTTTTGAGCTCATTAACCCGAGGGTTCACATACTTTTCCACTAGCACCTTGACGTTTTATGCTAATACTCTACATAGACAAAAGGTCTTAATAATTCAAGGTTTTGGTGATGGCCAAATCTTAGTGCTTGAGTATATATATATATACAGTAAACCACTTATTGTTAAAATGGCACCCACATATATTGTAAAAGCATGAATATGTGATGTGCTAAAAAAATAGCCTAAAAATGGCTATGGGTATAGTGTAAACTCTAAATATGCCCCAAATAGGATCCCAAAATGCTGTAATTTAATTTAATTTAATTTAAATGCAGCTTAATACTTTACCCTTAAAGAAAAATGTAAAGGTAAACACAGTTTTAAATGGAATGTTGCACTGCTAGAATGTAAATATGGATGTTACCCCTGTACTGACTAGTAAGTCTTTCTATTGTATACTGCTTCAGGGACCTAAGGGACCTTCTGGACCTCCTGGACCTGCTGGAGCGAGGGGAATGGCTGTAAGTTTTTCTCTTCTAGTATAACTAAAGATGTTTAAAAATTAAAAGTCTAATGACAGTCTTAACAGCACTTTGACACAAGATATGTTGAGTGATTGGTTCAGCACAAACATGCTGACTGGGGTGAGGTGGTACATTGGTGATGAAGCAAGTGTGATTTGTCTCATGAACAGGGACCCCAAGGGCCCCGTGGAGATAAAGGAGAAGCTGGCGAGTCAGGAGAGCGAGGACAGAAGGGTCATAGAGGTTTTACGGGACTTCAGGGTCTACCCGGGCCTCCTGTATGTACTTTATTTATTTTAGTGTTGGTGTTACACTAATCAGCTCAAGGTTTCCAACAAGAGTTACCAGAGCAGTTTATGAAATAACTCAGTTCTGTTACTGCAGAACATCTCAGTGATGTTACTGCTGAACATCTCAGTGATGTTACTGCTGAACATCTCAGTGATATTACTGCTGAACATCTCAGTGATATTACTGCTGAACATCTCAGGGATGTTACTGATGAACATCTCAGTGATATTACTGATCAACATCTCAGTGGTATTACTGATGAACATCTCAGTGATATTACTGCTGAACATCTCAGTGATATTACTGCTGAACATCTCAGTGATATTACTGATGAACATTTCAGTGATATTACTGCTGAACATCTCAGTGATATTACTGCTGAACATCTCAGAGATATTACTGCTGAACATCTCAGTGATATTACTGATGAACATCTCAGTGATATTACTGATCAACATCTCAGTGATATTACTGCTGAACATCTCAGTGATATTACTGCTGAACATCTCAGAGATATTACTGCTGAACATCTGTGGGAGTCAGGAAGTGCACATTTTGGTTTTAGGTGGAAAGAATGAGTTCCTTGCTTTACCCATTTGATATGATGTCAGTTGATGGCCTATGTTTGATGTTGCATGTGTGGCATTATAAAAAGATACATTTCATGTGTCACTGGAACATGTGTTAGCAATGTCAGTCTTTTTGTGATCTGTTTACTCATTTACGCTCTTACGCATTTGTTTTCCACTCGCAGGGTCAGGCTGGTGACCAGGGTGCTGTTGGACCTGCTGGTCCTGGTGGAGCAAGAGTGAGTACCTTGGTCTCATCCAAAGTTAAATCTAATTACATAAAAGTCCATGAAAGTGTGCTTAACCTCTCCTCACTCTCTCTCTAGGGGCCCCCAGGCCCGGTTGGCCCAGTCGGAAAGGATGGAGCGAACGGCTTGCCTGGCCCAATCGGACCTCCTGGAGCCCGCGGCCGTTCTGGGGACACTGGTCCAGCTGTGAGTAGCAGTTCAGTTTCCTGAGTTTCCTGAGAGAAATCTGCTAATTGTAGGAGGCACATGTGGCAGCTAATAATTAATTTGTTAGAGTAAGCACAAAAATGAACATGCCAAGCATGCTTCTCGTGTTAATGTTATCATGTCCTCCTGTCTCCTGACATTTCACTGAAAATACGTCAAATGAATTAAACACAAAACTCTGATCAGAAAAGCGGTGAATCAGGTTGATGTAGCAGCTAACATGTCAACAGCGGTATTTTGTAATCTCTCGGAAATTTGGTCCGTCACGTAACATTGATAAAACAGGTTATTACATCAAAACTTGCTGTACTGCTGCTGTTCCTGCTACTGTATTCTGGACTATCTGAGGCTTTTAGACTCTTACTGGAAACTCTGGATACCTGCAGGTAATAAATAAACTAGTCTGTCTACCAGATCATGTGACTGATTATGATCATTTTGGCTTCACATATCACTATGCAGGTGACCTAAACAAAAACGGATAAAGGACTATTTTTCTAGGATTATTTTTGTTTCCTTTGAAGTGCAGAGAGATTGATAATGGTATACAGCAGCAGGTGTTAAGTGCAATAATGTTACACTGGAACATTCTAGTCACAAAGGTGTTTCTTTTCTGCAGATTGGAACACTGCAGTTATGTTTTCCTCTACTTGTATTCCAACATTCCCAGTAGAGCACTGATACGACTTTTATATCCCAAATCTCTCGCTCTCTCAGGGTCCGACAGGCAACCCCGGACCCCCCGGACCTCCTGGCCCTCCTGGACCTGGCATAGACATGTCTGCCTTTGCTGGGTTGGCTAATGACCGGGCCCCTGATCCCCTGACGCACATGAGAGCCGATCAGGCTGCGGGGGGTATCCGGCAGAATGATGCAGAGGTGGACGCTACCCTGAAGTCCCTGAATAACCAGATTGAGAACATTCGCAGCCCCGAGGGTTCCAAGAAGAACCCGGCTCGTACCTGTAGAGACCTGAAACAGTGCCACAGAGACTGGAAAAGTGGTGAGTTCACAGAGGCAGTTTGTTAGTGGCTTTGAAATTAGGTCGAGAGGTTTATGATTTTATGAGTAACTTGAAAACTACATAACAGTTTCTAATCTGCTGTTACACTGAGGAGTTGTTCCGCCTAACCTCTCTGCCTCTCGACTCCCGCCAGGCGAGTATTGGATTGATCCTAATCAAGGCTGCGCAATCGATGCCATCAAGGTCTTCTGCAACATGGAGACTGGTGAAACGTGTGTTTATCCTAAACCTGATCAAATCCCACGCAAGAACTGGTGGAGCAGCAAGAGCAGTGACCGCAAACATGTGTGGTTTGGTGGGGCCATGAATGATGGATTCCATGTATGTAACAAATGTGTTTTTGTAAGACTAGAACACTGTTCCAGTTTGGAGTCATGCTACATTTGTTGATTCTGTAGCTGTTCAATATTGCCCTCTCTTGTTCCAACAGTTCAGTTATGGTGATGAAAACCTTTCACCCAACACAGCCAGCATTCAGATGACCTTTCTAAGACTGCTGTCCACTGAGGCCTCACAGAACATCACATACCACTGCAAGAACAGTGTGGCTTACATGGACCAGACCACCGGGAACCTGAAGAAGGCTCTGGTCCTGCAGGGCTCCAATGATGTCGAGATCCGAGCTGAGGGGAACAGCCGTTTCAGATATAGCGTGCTAGAGGACGGTTGTATGGTAAGCAAACACGCTCCTAAATATTTCTAACCATTAAAGGAAATTTAAAGGTGTAAATCCATTCATTATAAGACTCAGTGATTGCTTGAAATGTGTTGAACGCAACCTTAATTTACCCCTGAAAATACGCCAAACACCTTCATTTAAATTAAGTGGCCATTAATTTGTAAACCTATTCCTTAACTTTACCTTAAAAGTGGATTTAAGGAATGCGTTTGAAACCCCTTCATCCTAATTAATTGAAATAAATTTCAGCAGGTTCGGTTATTGAAGGGACACATTTTACAAAGTAAGGGAAAGTAGTTTTACCACTTAATCACATGAATCCATAGACCTTCCCACTTCATTTTTCTTAATTTCTGGAAATCAAGGTAAACATTAAGGTAATTTTAAAAGGTAAAATGAAGGGGTCTGGTTTCGTAGTGATTGTCTCAGTTTTATATAGATATGAAAGCCAGCCATTTTAATGCAAAGAAAATGTAATATAATAATATGCATATTTTCAAGCAGCTCTTTAATTCTATTAGTCTGTTAGGTTTGGTGCAATTCAGTCAGAGTTTGTTTTTCTGTGGTAAAACTGTTTTTAAATCAAGTTCCTCATATTGTTCTACAGTTGAAAAATAGGTTTATGACATTTCTCTATTTAAAACAAAGTCAAGATTTCCAAAAGAATTTCAGTCGAATAAAATGGAAGGATGTGGGCACATCAAATAGAATCAAGTTGATGTAAATATAAATTATTTATCTCTGCTCGTCAAAAAATCCTCATAATTCAGTATTCTTTCTTTGTGAGTATTTTAGTCTGATTACACCCCAAACACTTTCATTAGTGAAAATGTGATGTTTATTTGCTTACCCCCAGGGCATCCAAGTCGAAGGTGACTTTGTTTCCTCAGCAGAACACAAA
>JBBKCR010155276.1:0-17369 GCA_037577295.1 Ladigesia roloffi
GCTCAATTTGCGTGAGGCGTGAAATAGGGTGAAATTGCTGTACAGTGCAACGTAAAGCGGGACAGGTGGTCACTCTATAGATACCTGTGCAATGGATGACATCAACAGTTTAAAGTTGGGACAAAAACTCTGGAAAAATCCATTTGTTTCAGCATATGTGAGTATAGACTCATTGTCATCAGTTCCAATTACACTATAGGTGCCCTTTGAAGTTGACAATTACAGAATGCAGTCCATCAGTTTCGACACATCATTTGTTAGCCACTTTAGCTTATTCATTAATGTTCAGGGCCTCTCTAGGGCCAAAACTGACCATATGCTATTTGGGGTGCTGGATCATTCTCAACAAGGCAGCGACACTGACAAGGTGGTGGCATATGTGTGTGTGTCTGTGTGTTTTTGCAGTGCTGCTTTAGTTTATTAACCAATAGGAACAGGACATTTGTGAAGAATGACCTGGTCAGCAGATAAGTCTTTCTTTGCTCCAAGTGCGAATTCACAGTAAAAATCAAGACCTCTAAATCAGGGCGACAGATTTGTACACGACACAGAATGTTAGGACATTGACCGCACCGTCTGGAAGTATCTGTTTCTGTTTGTTCAGTGGTTTCCAAACCTGTCACCACACTTAAAGGCACAGCAGCAACACAGCCTGTTTAATTTTGTAAAGCAAAATGTTCATGTAAGATATAAGTGTCACAGAAGTAATGACATTGTCTTGTTAAATGCGACCACTACAAACACCTCCCAGGACTGATTCTAAGAGCAAAAGGCAGACAAAAAGACAATGTATCAGCTTTATTTCACCTGTAGATATCCTGACAATTTGGAATCAAAACACAAACACTGGCCACTTGTCCTTGATGTTTATTAAACACGAAAATGTCCATTGATTGTTGTAACCCACTAAAAAGAGACAAGTTCTGTAACAGAATACAACTGAGCAAGTTTGGTCTCCAACAATACTGTCCACAATCTTCTCCTGGTTGCAAAATGAGAAAATCTATCCTGTAATAAAATAGTGGTCTTGTTCAGGTTGCCATAGAGCTTATTTAAAACCTCACATCATGGTGACATTTTTAAAAAAATATTGTATTTATCTGACGTTAGCCCATGTAAATGCTTTTTCCAGAGAAATTATACAGAATGGAAATCGTGGGTCTTTTGGTGACTGAAGTGTTGAAATGCCTTTAAATAGAAGTTTTCCATATGAAACATCAAAGCTCATTTTAAACATGGTAGAAATGTAGTTAAAGCACAGAAAATTAAAGCTGTTCACAATTGGAAACAGAACTGGACGACTAGTCTAGGAGTGGTATAAACTGGTCATTAGAGACCATTTTACTGATGCCGTTTCCCCTGTACAAAAAAAATCTGTTAGCTTAAGATGCAGACTCGTGCCATCCTGCCCACATGAAAATACTGAGTCTCACAGTTACACATCTTTCACAATTCACAGCTGGTTTACTGCCCATCCCCACCCAATCAACTCATAGGAGCGATGCTCTAATATGCTTTCTCCCTGCATAACTGGAGATATGATTACTGCACATTGTAGAAAAATCAACTGAAATGATTTCATTAAAAAAAATACACTTCCCTTTTCTAACATCAGGTTTTTCCTGTCTTTTGAATTTAACCCATTTGTTGTAGTGCCTTCTAATACAGCAAAACTCACCACCTTTCATAGAATCCATTCTTAAAGCAGCCTTTCCAGTCCTCTTTTTCAAACTTCATGCCCCATTTTAAATAACATCTCTCAGGTTCCACTCCAAAATTCAAACATGACATGAATGCACTTTTTTGTATAATTTAAGGTGTAAACGTAATACATGAACCAAGGGAAAAAAAACTAATCAACAATACATTTTCACATTTCAGGTGTCCTTATGTTACATAAATAGCAATGTCATTTGAAACCCTTGAAAACGCCCCCACGAAATATTTACATCCTTATTTTCTTTATCCCAGGAATTAATAAACATTTGACGACTTTTAAGGACCGTGGCATCTCTTAAGCTGCCTTCACTCCGCAAATAAACACAGCTGTCGATTTTCATGTCTAGAGCTTAAAGGGACAGTGCAACCAAAATAGCTAGCAAGTCACTGTTAGCCACATTTGCAGTTGGTGAAACTATCCCTTTAACACTGTGATACTCAAATAGGGCATTTAGGTACAAGGGAAAGTGCCACTTTAACTAGCACCGCTGGAATTTGTTAGGAAAAATCACTCTCTGGGTTTGTACCTACCATACTCTTTTCAAAGTTCTTTCACCTACATCTATATACATGCCCCACACATTCCACATCTTGCTCTGCTATTGTCCAGAAGGTTCTAGGTAACTGTGGTGGAGTTCTGTCCTCTAATGACACACCAGGCCATGAACACATCCCTGTGGGAAATGACAAGCAAAGAAACACTTCAGCCAAATGGATACAAATAATGAGAGAAGTATGTGCATGAGGTATATGGAATATTCTGGGCTGAAAAATGTAATCCATGATAATCAAGATTCATAGTCAACATATTAATGTGTAAGTTTAGTTGTGTGTGAATGATTTCATTATACATATTCTATGAGAAAAACAGCATGACATATTTTAAGCCAATTCATGGTTAGCCAGAAACCCTAAATTGGCTCAAATATCGCAAATAAACACCTCTGACTGAAGTTTGTGTTGGGATACTGTGTGGCTCATCACCTCTATATTTTAAAAACTATTCACAGGGTATATTATGCTCTTCAGAGAAATTATCAAATGAAACAGAAACACATCCAAAATGTATGAACTATTGCATGGGCTATCCAAATGACTTTATATCCATTTTAGTTATCTCCTCCCCTATGTTTGTTAAATTATGATTCGTATTCTCAAGCAAAAAAAACATCTTAAAATCTTCTTGCAGCTTCTGCTTCAGATTGAATATCTAGGTTATATCTGTTCACCTCA
Source organism: Ladigesia roloffi (assembly GCA_037577295.1). Classification (NCBI taxonomy): domain Eukaryota; kingdom Metazoa; phylum Chordata; class Actinopteri; order Characiformes; family Alestidae; genus Ladigesia; species Ladigesia roloffi. Next base: position 2,953 of record JBBKCR010155276.1, read on the forward strand.
CAAAATGTCTGTTCAGCTCACAGATAACACCTCAAGCAGAAAAATATTGTCAAAGAAGAAATTTATTCCATGACTTAATAATGAGAACCATGGTTTTAATGATGATTTCTCTTTGGTGTGTTTTGTTATCTGGACCATGTAATATTTATTTTTATGCAGCTTGTTTTGTTCAGATGTCTTGCCTTCTCTAATCCCTTTCCTTCTTTAAATGGTCAATAAAGGTTTATTACAAAATAAAAACCAAACCCCCCCCCCAAAACCAAAAACTCATACTTGCAGTGCGTGGCCACACACTCGTTGCTGCAGTATTCTCTGTCCCAGTCTTTGCTCTCTATTGGCGGGTTATTGCAGCCAGCTCGTACGCACACAGCGGGACCAGCCGAAGGAGGTACCTCATGCGCTGGAGAGCCATTGAGTTCCACTTCCATCTGGGAGAGAGAGAAAGAGAGGTAAGAAATCTAAACAAACAAGGGAAATGGATGAAATAAAGAAAATTATGTAAAACGGTCAACTAATATAAAAATATCGAAAGTATAAACATAAATTCATACATGCCATGGTATTAAAGAACAGACTGAAGTTTTAAGATCTGACCAATCTACTGAGCTCACATGGAGAAAGTATAACATAACACGGAACTTGTTAAATTCTGCAATCTGTGTGAAGCATCCTTGTGCTGCACTTAGATATTACTGAGTTAGACCTAACCCCTGTCTTCTCCAGACTTACCCCATCCTCTCCTTCTGCGGTCACTATGGCAGCTGGTTGTGCCACCTCCACTGCCACAGCAGGGGAGGCGGAGACTGATGCCGCCTCGGCTGTTGTCACAATAATGGGAGTGGCCATATCCGACTGCACAGGGGCGGGGACTATCTTGATTTGCAGAGGTGGAGGAGGTGCTGAGGCGACGGAGGCAGTAACCTGACCAGCTCCGCCCCCGCCTCGAGGTTTGGCCTGAAGGGGGGGTGGGGCGGGGGAATGTACCATCTGCTGAAGGCGTGGCGGTGGAGGGGTGTTCTGCATTTGCTGAAGGGGAGGAGGTTGGCGGGCTGAGGAGGCCACAGAGGCAATAGACAGGAGCTGCTGCTTGGGGATAATTATCTTTGCAACAGTGGGCGGAGTCAGAGTGGCGCTCGCAGCCGCTACACAGACAGCTGGCTTGTGAGCACCTGTGCGAGAGCGAGTGGTGACCTGGGGAAGGTCGATGATGATGTTGGACGTGCAGATGTTGGTGATCGTGTTGTTGTCGGGGGCATGCTGTGGGATCCGGGAGGAGCGGGTCGGTGGCTGTACAGGTGGCAGAGGCTCAGGTGCAGCCACAGCGACAGGAGCAGCTGGGGGAGACGGGGGTGTGTCCAGCACTTCAATTGTGGGCTGTATGACAAAAATTTTTTATTATTGTTACTAAAAGAGCATCATCTTATAATAAAATGATTCTATTATAAAAATTATAATTGAATCATGCCATCTTTTGGGTGCAAGGGTACAGCACAGTTTCAAATCGCCTTGTGTGTCAGAAGCCAGCTGCATGTTACCTGAGAAAGCTGATTGGCTCTGTAAGCTGCCAGAGCTTTAAGGTACTCTTTCTTAGCAGCTTCAGTTTTCCTCTTGTAAACCTGAAGCAGAAATTCAAGTCATTAAACAACAAGTACATGTAGTAAGGATAGATTTTTAAATATACAGACATGTATTTACAAATGTGTAAATCTGTGATGGGTTTGTGAATATATTCATCTATTAAATTAATGTGTCCACCCTGGATTATTATTTTTAATATTCATTTTAACCTGTGGTAAGCATTAGCATTAGCTCCAACTACATATATTGTTTGTAATAATATTTGTGTCTGTGTGCGTCCTGGCACCTGTTTCTGCTCCTCTCCTAAACTGTCCCACATTGAGGCTACAATCTTTGACACTTCACCAAATGTGGCATTGGGGTTCTGCCCTTTGATGGCTGCCTGTGTGTCTCGGAAGAACAAGGCATAGGCAGAAACCGGCTTCTGGGGCTCATTGGGGTCTTTCTTCTTCTTCCCTTTTTTGGGACCACCGCCTCCTCCAGCCACACCTCTACGTGCCAGGGTAGGTGGGGCTACTGTCAAAGATGTGGCAGGCTGCTCCGTCAGGGATGGAGAGAGAGATATGACACCAGGAGAGACAGAGAGAGAAACCGGGGAATCCACCAGCACGCTCTTCTGAGCCAGAGGGGTTTGGAGAGGGGGATGCCCAGAGAAATAGAAAAAGGGAGATGTGTGGGAAGGGAGGGGGTGTTTAAGAAGCACAGATTAGTTTCTGTAACATTTCAAATCATTCTAACAACAGACAACAATATGCACCATGTACCTCTCACACTAGGGCTACAGTATTTCTGTGATAAATGTAGCAGCCCATTGAATTAATAATAATTTAATAACACCTATTTCTCGAACAAACATTACAGCACCATCAACAGTATATGCAGCCAAAATTATGTTTTTTAGTTCAAGGTAACACAGAAGCCACATACTACAGTATATAGTCACATGGGCTGTGTGAACAACTAGCAATATATAGTGATTTTAAGAAAACAGTGTCAGCCCTTGTTGACTAACAAACAAACCTATATTCAAGTTTTGAAACACAAATTGAAAACACAAACTGATAACAGACTGATGAGGATAGCAAATCAAACCAGAAAATCCTGCAGAGGTTCAAGTGCTCTTTATAAACTCATTGATTGCCAAATACCAAGCACTGGGTGCAGCACAATAATAAAATTGACATCAGAGTACTAACCGACTACATGGACAAACTCATTTGGTTGCATGCGGTGGAAGAATATGGATGAGTGAGGGAGCTGTCCTTTACCTTTTCTTGTGCCTTACAACTGTGTTACAATAGGTAAGTGACTTAGACTAGTGTGTGTTTCAACTCGTGAAATCGTGTTAAAGCAAAGTAACATGAACTGAGTACATATTGTTCCATGATGTATTTGGAAATGTCTTCCATACCACAATCTTTTGAGTATTACTCATAACAGGGCTGAAATTTGGAAGATGAGCTTGAATACCCAGACACTCATTTAAACCGTTACAAAACAATTAACACGCACCTCACTATTTTCAAAAGAAATGCAATGACTCACTCTTCTGAAGTCATCCATGTCATCATCCTGAAGTGAGTCGGAAGGTGAGCCGGTTGCTGATAGAGGTTGGTCAGGTGATTGTGAGCGTGCCAGAATAGTCCCTCCTCCTAGACTGAGACCAAGTTGAGCGCTGAGCTCTGACTGGTCAATAGTTGTCAGTTGGTTGTGTCCTAGCAAGCCATGGTTCATGTCCGTCAGTGGAACATCAATTGTCATGGGAGAAGAGCTGCTAAACTGAGAGCCAATAGGATGGCCAAGGTCCTGGAAGAGTATAAAATTTCCAGATTAGTATAATTTCCATTCAGGTGTTTCTCACATTAAAGGAAATGTATGGTTTTATAAGATCTGAAGCCGCATACTGCTAGTAGCATTACGTTCTAACCGGGTTGGAAAATGCTGAATGAACTCACTGTCACACACACTGTCATGCATACACATAGCGTCCATAACCAAGCTACTACATCTGTTACGGAAAAGAGATCAGATCTAAAAAAAACAATAAAATTAAGCATAAAAGCTTGAGATATGAATACAAGCTTACAGTAGTGTTAGAACCCTCTTATTTCCTTCTCTAACATGCTCTTACCATTCCCAGTGCAGATCCCAGCATGGGACCTCCTCCCTGCTGACTCATCAGGCTAAGGTGTTCCAGGGCCTGCGACGGAGGGTTCACAAAAGTTGAGGCGAAGGAGGGGTCGTCACCCTCGACAACAGCGTTGTCAGGGACGCTAGAGGACGGACCGCCATCACCCAACTCTCCAAAGTGTGATACGACGTCAGAGACGCTGAGAGCAGGGTCAGGGTCCAGTGATATTGGTGGAATTTCAAACTCCTCATCGCCCAAACTGGGGGTATGGAAGGTCTGCAAGAAAATGAGGCTTGTTTTCAGTGGAATGAGACCAGCACCAGTCAGGAATCACCAATCAAATTCTACAGCATGTCAGGTTTGAAGCTTATGAGGTCATGAAATCGCTAATCCTGGCTCAGCATTCTTACTGAAAGGGCCTCATTACTGTTAGCAAGCATGAAAATGTGAAGTGAAGTAAAGTGCCCATTCTGTCATACATGAGCAAACCACATCACACGGTGTATAAGGCAAAAATGTATTTATCTGTATTTAAAGCCATTCACCAAGTTAAAAAGCTGGCAGGCAAGAACACGAGGCCTGGGGAGCAGAGTGTGGGAGCAGTACCTTGCTCAGGGGTACCTCATGGGTGCTTAGAAGTCTTGCCATTTAAACCCCATCACTTTCTGATTGCAGGGTCCCACTAGGCCACCAGGTGCCCCATTAAGACGTAAATCAAGTAGGGGTGCAGATCTGCTAATCACTATCACAGTGGCGATCGGCTTTACCGTACTAACATTGTGAGAGTTTGCAATAAGGTAACCAATCCCAGTTCCAGGTGTGTTACTAGATAGTTTTGATTAATCGAGGGCTTCATACAATCCAAAAAATGTGCAATTTTTAAACAAAAGTTACCAAAGGTGACCCCTAATGTATAGTTAGAATACCGAAACGTTAAAATGTGTTGGTTTTGTCACATCACACAAACTTTGACCCCTTAAAATATTTTAAAAGTTTAAAAAGTGATGATAACATCTCGAAAGGCATCACAATGCTGATATTTGCCCTAAAATGAAGTCAGGGAAACTGGTTTGAATTGAAATGCTAAGTTAGAAAAAACAGACCAAGTCAGAATGATTCACAATGGTGAGCTGAGGTGAAACCAGTGTTCAATATTTTTAATGGCTCTAAAACATTTTCAAACAAACATAGCCTCAAAAATTATATAAAGAATAAATAGATTACACTTGTAGGAAGACATTGTGACCTCTGGTTCCCATCACCACCACTGTAAAATGCGTGTGTTCTCATTTAAAAAAAAACCCAAATCAAAAAACATGAATCCCTTCTTTGTTTTTTTAAATCAGCACTTTCTTTCTGTGCTGACATTACTATCATAGCAAGTTACAAATCAAGTTATGCTAACAAATGTTACAGGAAGAATTCAGTTCTATTCCAAGCATTTCATTTCTTCAATTCAAGAAGAACTTGAGCCTAATAGAGGACAACACAAACATGGACAAAAAGAAGCACCTGGATCTGAAGGGAGTATGTGGAGGGAAGAGCTACCTCGGAGGAGGATAGGAAAGGATGGCCCTCTCCACTGATGGGCAAGAAGTTGTCATTTCCTCCAGGGAACTGCAAGACAAAAAAAAGATCCAAAACAACATGAGGTCTGAAAGAAACGATTCACAAATCACATTTACCAATCTGCATCCACCAAACACAATTGATTAGCCAAGGCTTGTGCAGAGTCCAAGTTTTGTTTCTTTAGTTTTGCACCAGAGCTCTGATCCTAATGTAGCAACCAGAGGTGAAGGTCTAGGTCACCCAACACCAATTACTATTACAGAATATATGGACAAAAATTTTATCCTGAAAATTACATTACAAAACTGTAATATGGAGCTGTGCCTGCCCCCTTTGCAGCTAGAACAGCTCAGCTTCCACTCTACTTGGAAGGCTTTCCACAAGGTTTTTGAGTTTCTGTGGGAATTTGTGCCCATTCATTCATTAGAGCATTTGTGAGCTCAGGCACTGATGTTGTATGAGAAGGCCAGGCTCAATCTTCATTCAAGTTCATCCCAAAAGTGTTGGGTGAGATTAAGGTCAGGGCCCTGTGTGGGACAGTAATGGAATAGAAAAGATTCTACCCCAAGCACTGTGTCTGCAAAGTTGGAAGATTGGTGTTGCCCAAAAAATTGATGTGTTATGCTGAAGTATGAAGATGGATGTTCACTGGAAATAAGGGCCCTAGTCCAGAAATCCTGAAAACGGGTGTCCCAATACCTTTGTCCATTTAGGGTATATCTTGGGGTAAGGGGAAAACTATTGCAATATACCTTTCAAACAAAATAAACCCCCAATATTTCTCCGAAATATTTCATATGAACCCAAATACACAGATTTTTTAACTGTCCAGTCAGTACATTTTTATCCCATTTTAGATCCTAAAAGCCCAGGTGTTCACCTTCTGGACAGTGTCAAATCCGTTGAAGGCCTGGGGGTCCAGAAACTCAGGATCTCCCGGCTGGCCGGCTCCGTCCGTCAAATCAGAATAGAAATTCAGATCCATGTCGAGACAGGCTTGGCAAACAGCAAGGTTATTTAACTCGTAAATGTGGTACAAATCGTAAAGGTGGGTAAATGTCCCTGTAGCCTTTACTCTTGTACCAAATATAACTCTCCACTCGGAGCTCCTCTCTCAGCTCCCCTGACTCATACTGTAGCACTGCTACCAGATCAGCAAATCCTGCCTCATAAAATGCTCCCAGGGTCACGAACCAAACATATAAACGGCCAGCGTCTCCTAGCACACCTCACACACAAACGCACAAGTTTAAATCCTCCGAAAAACCAAGAACCACCCAGATTAGCCGGCTGGCTAACCACAGCTAGCTCGTTGCTAACGTGGTAACGACCGAGTGTAACGATCACCTCCACGATATGAATCCCTTACAAACAGGGGGAAAACACTGATAACGCCGTCTACAGGCAAAAGTGCAATCTAATATCGCCGCACTACAGACGATAACTTACAAAGACGCAAATATAAATAAAGAGCTAATGGTCACATCGTGAACAGTGTTTTTTCCCCATTCACCAATGTGCACTCGTGAACGATTGGCTCCATTGTATCGATTCAATCAAACCGACTCTGAAGTCATGGCTGGACCATATGAACTGTGGTCGTGTCCTATGGAGGCTATACAGGTATTGAAAAAAGTATTGTGACACATGACAATTACACCAGCAGGGACTTTAATGACATTAAGATTTAGACTTTAATATGGCTTACACACTTCTTGCAAAGCTGCCCACAGAGTTTTGAGGAAATTTGTATTTTGACACCACAGTTTCGCAGGGTTTGAGCTAGGCCCCTTACTTCCAGTGAAGGGCAATCTTAATGCTTCAGCAGACCTGGACATTTTGGACAACGCCATGTTTCCAACCTTTTGTACAGTTTGGGATGGTTATTTTAAACTCCAGCCTTACTAAGTCCCAATGCACAAAACAAACTCAATAAAGACATGGTATACTGAGTTTGGTATGAAATAACTTGAGGGGCCCACACAGACCCCTGACCTCAACCCCACCCAACACCTTTGGAATTAACTGGAATGGATATTGTGAGCCAAGCCTTTTGTCCCAACATCAGTGTCTGACCTCAACGTAAAAGTATATATTTAAATGTAATTTCCGGCTGGTGTAATAGAGTCCCAATACTTCAGTCCATTTATTGTATATTTGTTCTAAACACTAAGAATCAATGATTCGGGTGGTTTGAATCGGGGGACTCCGTGAGAAGAATCGAACGACCCGTCACAGCTGTGTACAGGCGTCACACAGGGGACTAAGTCGAGAGCCGAGTTATGGATCTGGATTTTGGAGCTACGAAGGTGGAGTGGCTCCACTCCAACTTTAATGTTTACGGCCTTTTAATTAATATTACTATTACCATTACTATCTATACTTGCCCCAAACATAATCTACAAGGGGACGCCACGTGTGTGAATTGTAAATATTTTATAAGTTCAACAAACAGCACCTCCTCCCCAAGCTGCCGGAACATCGAGCACAGATGTACTGGATTATAATACAGACACACCCACACAATATGGACAAAAGTATTGGGACCCTTCTAATAACAGGGCCCTTGAAACTTTGGCATTCTAATACATAGACTTTAATATGGAGCTCCCTTTGCAGATCTAACAGTTTCCACTCTTCTTGGAAGGCCTTCCCGTAAGATATTAGAGACAGATGTATTGGGACAAGCCTCTTATAGAATTCATTAGGCCCTTATTTCCAGTGAAGGGTAATCTTAATGCTTCAACATATCAGGACACTTGACAGCGCCGATGGTTGGATGAGTTCAGTCTGGAACACAGAGCCCTGACCTCAACCCCATCCAAACAATATTGTCAATAAAGTATATACTGGATTACTCAGCATGAAATTATGAAAATACCTTAAGTATCTACGTGAAGCATCACCAGTGTTTTTTCTACATTTAAAACAGACCTAACCTAGAATATTTTGACTACATAAAGTTGTTGTATGTTGTGTATGACTTTTGCGCAACTTTTCATAGTATAAATTTTCATCAATCAGGAATAAACAAGAAGTTTTTTTCCCCCACAAAATTAAGATCACTCCGAGTGGGATTATGTGAATTGTGTCTTAGTACAGTCAGAATTGTTCACAATAGTGGTGACAGGAACCAGACATCCAAAGAGTTTATTGTTTTAGAGATAATTCAGAAAAGACTGCTACAAAAAGTAGTTATGAAAACAATAGGCTGTGTTAGGGTACTTTGAGATGTGAGATTATATTTATATATATATATATATATACATATATATATATACACATATATTCACAGCAGAAGGATAAACACAGTATTTTTTTAAAGAAAAGAGTACTAAAAGACAACAAATGTCTTTATTTTACCATCACCAACATTTCATACAAAATCTCAAGACATGTTAAGGTTAGTCATTCTATATAATCAATAAAATGGATACACCTGTTTGCAAAACATTTCGTACCCACAAATGACACATTTTGCTACCTTGGGAGTGAAAATGTGTTTCCTTCTGCATGGAATAAACTAAAATATGAATTTCTGCTAATTTTAAAGCACAATTATTACGTGCTGCATTTACATATTAAAAAACTAAAATTGCACTTATTGAGGGTCCCCCTTCCACAGCCTCTCATAACCACAAAGTCTTTCTTGGTTGTCCAGATCGTCCAACAGGTATCTTAACGGCCTTTCCAGGTTGTGAAAACTACAATCAGACAAGGCCTCCCTGTCAGACAATACTTTCAGTTTTATGAAGGAAAATATGTACCTTCAATCATGGCATCTGAGTGTAACACAGGTTTATGTGATTTAATTCTAATTGAGTATGATTTAGTATCATTAAGTTAATTTATATTCATCCTTATGTACTACTACTTTTCCATCTAATCTGCATCAACTTTTTTTTTGTCATCAACACCGTAACCACTGGTTCTATGTCAGCTGTACAGAAATTAGTCTGTAAGCATCTTTACAATATACCTTTCACACCAGAACCCTCTTAATAACACCTCTCCTACTAAACTGTGAAATTTTGTGAAACTGGTGAATTTTTCTATTAACCCACAGAGATCGCATAAAGGCACACAATTCAGTTAGTTTGGTAACCTTTTCTTCTTGACTGAAGCTCCTGTATGTCTTGGACACACATCTTAATTACTGAATTGAGGTGGTCCTTTACTTCCAGTGAAGGACAATCTTAATCCTTCAGCAGACCATGACATTCTGGGCAACATTATGCACCCAACTTTGTGGATACAGTTTCGGGGAAGACCCCTTTCTATTCCAGCATGACTGTGGCCCAGTGCACATAGCGAGCTCCATAAAGATGTAGCTGGATATGTTCCATGTGGAAGAACTTGACAGGTCCACACAGAGCCCTGACCTCAACCCCATCCAACACCTTTGTGGTGAACTGTAACAAATATTTAAATTGAAAATACATAACAGAATGGGCACAAATTCCCACAAAACACTCCAAAATCTTAGAAAAAGCCTCCCATGTAGAGTGGAAGCAATCACAGCTGCAAAGGTGGGACCAATTCCATATCAAAGTCTATGTGTTTGAACGCAGTCATTAGGTCCGTGTGTAGTGAATATTTGGATCAGTCCTCCTCCTGTTTTATACCATCTTTGCTGCTATTTACACCATATATTTGGTTTGTGTTATTTGGTATAACGTTTATTTATCATTTCAGCGCTCGTTTTTAGCAATTGCATGGTGTATATTAATGGTCTTGGGAGATTGTAGACCAATAAATAAAAACCTCTATTAAAAAGACATGGAGAAATTAAATCTACTTTTTTTCCCCCGAAACCTTCTGTAGACCACATAGAGAGACAGAGAGATGAGATGAAAGCAAGATTTTTGTGTGAGTGGCGAGCTGTGCTTTCTTTAGCCAAGTTAGCTGTTTTTTTCCTAAGTTCTCCACTTTTTTGTTCACGTTAACCAGCTTAAACGGTGAAAAAAGTGCCTTAAAGCTAACGTAGCGGAAGAAAGAGTGATGAGTGTAGTGTATGAAACCGTTCAAGAAGCAGAAAGACATTCAGTTTTGTTTTTTGTAGTTGCTAACACTGCTAGCTACAAAGAAGGAAGTTGAGTCGGGTGGGGTTTTATAAGTGAACGAAAAGGAACGACAATTCAATAATGGACCGAAAGAGCTGTAAAGTGTAAAAGAAGAAGTAAAGGGGAGGTGGGACGAGGCTACTAAAGAGTTACACACAACTCTCACCGTCTCTTCTTACCTCCATACTCGCCCTGAACACGATACGGTCCTGTGACTACGATCAAAGAGATTCACAGGAAACAAAATAACACACACTCGCTCGCTCGCTCACACACACACACACACACACACACACACACACACACACACACACACACACACACACACTCACAAAGAGACAGAGGAAATGACGAACATGACAAACAATTGGCTACAAAACAACACCTTTGCTCGCACTTTTCAAATTCCTAATCAAGCCTAAGACCACTTTAAGCAAGTTTCTGTAGGTCTGAGACCCCACCAGGACCCCGGTTTTAGCGCACCATAAGTTTAAACCTCATCTGTGGTAAACAGAACCACTGTGCGCCACAGTATAAGACACTTCAAGCTCTAATGCTCGACCCGTGTCGCCATTGGTAGTGTGCACTAAAATTCTGGGTGCGCTCCAATAAACGATCAAGAGCACTAGATTAATTAAACGTGACGGAGAGATTTCTTTTAGCCACTAGTAAAAAATACTGTTCACAGAATAGATTATTTCTTCTGTTATATTCTGTTTAAATATTTCTTGATTTAATACATTTAAAATATTTATTGATTCTGACTTTATTTCTGAGATAAAATTTTAGGGTGAAAATGTGAAGAAGTGGAAATCTATTAAGGACATTAACAAAAGCTTGTCAAAATGTACGAGAGGGAGTGATTCTTTCTCAGTTTAGTTTGAAAAGATAAGATAAGAAAAGGGTCCCATAACCTATAGAATAAAAACTAAGCAACACAACAATATAATATAAAAAGTACACCACACAAATAAAACAATATTATAAATATAGAGCTGACCATGGACACATCACTTTTATCCCCCAATCTGGGCTGTTTCTTAGTCTGTCTGTACTGCTTATCATTCATTGCATAGACAGCACTGACCAGAAGTTGTGTTCTGTACTGTATGCACACTACAGTGAATGTGCAATATTGTCACGTCATTTTGCTTCAGGGTGTTACTTACCGTACTCCAGTGTGCAGTTACTGTTACTTACACATGTCTCCTTTCCCCCACTGTGCAATCACTAGTACTTACAGATATCTCTTTTTCTAATGTGCAGTACTGGCACCTAGACTACACCCTCAACTTTTCATCCATTATAAAATTGTATTTCTTTTTTCTTCATTCAGCTTATCTATTTAAATATTTCATATTGCTTTACTTTAAAGGTCTGTAGGACATAAATGCTTAGTTACTAGTCTAATTCTCATCCAGCACATTTTATTGTAACGTTGACCCTGTGTTAACACTCATATGATGGGTAGGTGGATGGATGGATGGATGGATGTATGACAGGTCCAAAACGCAGTCAGCTACACTTACACTCATTTTTTATTATTTTCATACATTTAGCTGCAAGTATGAGCCGGCTTGTGATTCACCGGGTTTCCTGCCACCTCAGGAAAGAAGTTTTTTCTCACAAATCCAGTTGGAATAATCATGGCATGGTTTATCATTCCACCTCATCCCAAGTTGAGGCCCAGTTACAGCGCAGTTCTGTTTGCTTCTCCTTCCACCATTACTGGGCCGATGATTTTCCCAGTACCTGAGCGCCCACAAAGAAAACATTTTACAGTTATTTGTAAGAAACTTGTCTGATTTCAGAACATATTACTACAAATGAAGTGGAACCTAATGGCAGTGTTAATGAGGTCCAGCTTGGGGCTCTACATGGAAAAATAAGATAAACATCAAGCTATCATGAAAGTCAACATTTCTAGTCAATAGAACTTTGAAAATCTACATCACTAATTTGTTATTGATAGTATTATTATTCATACTTGTTAGTGTTTTGAATTAAATCTCTACAGAACCATGTTGTGTTGCTCTCTGAATGTGGATGGTGTTCACAGTTACTGGACTTCAGTGGTCTCTTACGCAGTGGTGAGTTCTGTTCCGTCCACCCATTTCCAGACCCCCACTCTATCTCTGTCACTCAGACCGATAAAAAGTGCCGCATCCTTGCATTTACTCATGGCATCCACAAATTCCTGTTGAAGTGAAAAAACATCCAGGATGCATTTCTTGTTTTCATTTCATGTTTTTCTTTTAAGGGACTTTACATGACGTGCCAGGAGCTTGTATTAGAAATATTTTCCAAATGTAATGATTCTGATTCTGGTAATATGAAGGTTTAATGGGATAACATCTTATCTCAGGCTGAACCCTACAGTCTCCCTGTATATTATTCAGTAGCATGTCATATCAGCCTCTTTAATATGTTTATATAAATACAGAAATTGACTTTCTGAAAATTATTTTGTTTGCCTGTTCCTCTCTGCTGTTTATGATCACCAGGTTTGCTCCTCTCTCCATGCAGTCCTGTCTGCTGCTGTCCCAGGTTTTCTGCTCGGTGGAGATGTAGTAAATACTGGAACCAAAGTACCTCCATCCCTCCTGGATGACTTTTTCTAAGAGACATAATGTATAATAACACCATGATGTCCTAAAACTGTGGTGCAGTGGCAGAAAAGTGTAACTTTTATGGCCAGAAAATGTCATTTTAAGATTCTTATTCATTATCGGATGCTATTTTAAGCAAAAATACCAAATATGCTTCTTTATTTTATGTCATATTTGACCAGTTTAATTAAAATCTAAATAATAAGTATAAAGCACCAACTCTCCAGCAGAGTCAGCGGTTCCAAAACATTAACATAAGCTTAACTTTGATTGTCAGAATGTTCTCCAGTAAAAAGTAATCATACACACATTCACACCACTTGTTCTGATTGTAAAGACATGATGAGAATGATCACAAGCAGCTCCTTTTATCTCTTATTAACCTGCTTAAACAACAAGATGCCTAAACTGTCAGATGTGCCCTAATATTTTGATTTTAGGTATAAATGTACCATTTTAAGTTTGTTTGCTTACCCAAATTAGACATTTTCATCTGAAGGCCATCCCTTTCTGCAATCACATTGATGTAGCTGGATTCTAAATGACCTTTGTCTACAGTCAAGGTGGTGTAACTGGTCAGTAAATGGCTTCTCTCTGTAGTCAGGTTGGTGTATCTGATCTGTAACTGGTCCCTCTCTGTTGTGAGATTGTTGAACCTGACCCAAAGCACTGTGATGGCAGACAGCAGGAAAACACACAGCAGACCCAGAGACACTGCAGCCAGTCTGTAACGTCTGCTCTCTGGTTTTTCAGCTTCTGTGATGAGAGCAGCAACAATAAAATATTGCAGAGCATGTTTCACATTTAATGGATAATTAAGAGAAAATGAGAAAATTCGCACCTGAATTTTCTTGTTCAAAATACTTAAGTGTAGCTGGAGGACCGAATGCTCACCATTGAATGTTTCATACACGTTCTGGCTGTCGTCTGAGTCCACACATGTCTCTGAAGAAGTTATGGTGTTTTCATACAGAGTCTCGTCCATTCTGCTCTCTTCAATCATTAAGGGCTTGGATGTGTGGATGAGCTCTGGGGCTGTGTTTTAAATGTATGTGTGTGTGTGTGTGTGTGTGTGTGTGTGTATGTGTGTGTGAAAGAAACTGAGAGAGAGAGGCTGAGAATGGTTGTGTGGGGAAATGTGTGCATGTCGTGTGTGTGTGTGTGGGTGTGTGTGTGTGTGTTTGCCATTTTGCACTTCTTGAAAAAAAAAGGATGTTTGTTGTTGAGTTCCATATAGAAAAAGCTGCAGCAATTTCAGTTCATCTGACCATTTGATTGAGATTATCTCCCACTCTCTTTCTTATTCTCTTTTATTTGATTGTGTTCTACAGCAGTTCTTTGCAAATCAGCATCACCTATGAAATATCAGTGTTTTTTTCACTTCCTCTTACTATGGAACTCCAAAGTGTTCAAAAGTATTATGAAATATGTTAGAATTTTATTGTGAAATACAACTAATTATTGTGA
>JBBKCR010155313.1:0-7500 GCA_037577295.1 Ladigesia roloffi
TATCATACATGTCCTGCACCACTCTAACATACTTCTCTGCCACTCCAGACCTCCTCATGCAATACCACAGCTCCTCTATCGGCACCCTGTCATATCCTTTCTCTAGATCAACAAAGACACTTTGTACTTCTCCATCAGCATCCTCAGAGCAAAAATAGCATCTGTAGTACTCTTCCTTGGCATGAAGCCATACTGCTGCTCACAAATGCTCACTTCTGACCTAAGTCTAGCTTCCACCACACTTTCCCAAAGCTTCATCGTGTATTATAGCTATTTCGCAAAGAACAATGGGCAAAAACTGCAGTCTCTAGACACATAACTTTTAGAAAGATATCCCAAAAGATTTGCCGCTCTAATTGCAGTGAAAAGTGGGTTAAAGTATTGATTCAGGGAGCCTAGTATCCTACCCACAAGGCCACCAACTCCAATAAAATTCAGTTACATTTGTGGTTGTAATGTGATAAAACGTGAAACAGTTCAAGGGGATTTACTACATTTTCAAGCCATACTTAGTTCCATCATGTTATTTAAGAAATCCAGTACTCCTGCCTCTTTCAAGATACTGTCTTCAGAATCCACAAAACAGGTCTAATATAACAGCTTAGCTAGGATACGTGTTACATGCCATATTTGAAGGGGACCTTACCTGTGAGGAGCCTCCCGCACTGTCCACAGCCAGAGTGACAGACAGTGCACAGCAGATTACATGGATCTTAAAGAAGCCACCTAGAAAGTTACTGAATCCCAGAGCAAGCATTTCCTGCCAGAAAGAGAAGTGAAAATTGTTACTGTGCTATGATGGTATATATTTTCACATTACCCTATTTACACTACATGTACCTGATTAGGGTCCACATCATAGCCATGTTTGGCAGCCAGCGTCCTACCCATGGCCAGGTTGATTACATATCCAACTATGGCAAGAGAGAAGGCTGTACTTAACATGTCGTCCCACTGTGACACAGTGGGCAGGATTGGGGCTGGAAATCTGCAACATGAGACTAGAACTTGTCAAAGTTTTATGTCCACCACTAGAAACAACATGCATCAGGAAAATATGGGTTGCCAAATTATTAGTTGCTTTGATGTGCCAAAAATTACATAATAATTTATTGTAAATTGTGGCCAGTATCATGCACTAAGGTATTAATAACAAAACTAATAATCTATTTGAAATCTCACCCCAAAGGGATTTGTCCTACCACATCCATGTGATATTTCTTAGGCATATCCAGTGGTCCAGATATGGCAGTGGCCACAACCACCTGTGAAATAATAAATAACCTGTAACCCACTTTGGTCCATGGTTTGCTCGTGTAAAACATACAATGATCAGCCAAAACATTAAAACATCATGACTAATTCAGTGTTTCCACCCCTTGTGCTACCAAATACCTCTGTCCTTTCAAGTTAAGTCACAGGATGGAGCCTACAAGAATCAAGGTGCTTACTTAAATCTGCCAAGTCAACATCTTCAAACATTTGTCATTTTTCTAAAACCATTCTTGAATATGTTTTGCATAATGGTTTTAGAAACATGACAGTGCTATGAAGGGTCTGCAACAATATATAGGTGGTACAAGTCAAATTAACATGAATTAAGACCAAAGGTTTTCTCAGCAGAACATTTCCCAGAGAATAACGCTCCCTTGTCTTATTTGTTTTCTTTCAATAGGGCATCCTTGTGCCCATGTCTTCCTTAGGTAAGCAACATACACACATTCAGCTGTCAACATGATGTAAAATAAAATCTTCATCAGATGTGAGCCCTGTCCACTTCTGATGATCAGTCC
Source organism: Ladigesia roloffi (assembly GCA_037577295.1). Classification (NCBI taxonomy): domain Eukaryota; kingdom Metazoa; phylum Chordata; class Actinopteri; order Characiformes; family Alestidae; genus Ladigesia; species Ladigesia roloffi. The sequence goes on from JBBKCR010155313.1 coordinate 1,794, forward strand.
TGGGCACCCAAGACCAGATTTCTTAATTCCCTGAAGTGTCCTTCCATGGATCACTTTTGGTAAATACTAACCAACACAACCTAGAACACCCCGGAAAACCTGCTGTTCTGAAGGCTCTCTCACCCAGTTGTCTAGTCAAAGTAACTCAGATTCTTCTGCTTGTCCATTGCCTCTCCTTTCAACACATCAACTTCAAGAACTGATTTGCTGTCTTATGTAACTAATCCATAGGTACCATTGTAAAGATATAATCAGTGTGTTTACTTCCCCTTTCAGTGGTTTAATGTTGTGGCTGATCGATGTAGTTATCAAATCAAGTCAACATCACAAGCAGATATATCTTTCATATATATACAAGCAGATATTATCTTTTTACTCACAACGATGATCTCAATCGGAATGGGGAAGGGGATTTTATGTCGGTAGCGAGCACTCAGTTCTTTTACTGTGATCAGCACCACAGAACTGACCAATGCGAAAACCAGAGAAGCTATGTTGGTTTCAGGCAAGCCCTTGCATATGTCTACCAGGGTCTAAAACAGAAAATACAGAAAACATCCAACAGGAGGAAAGACAGTTCCTAAACTACACAAAAGTACATTGATGTTGGCCTGATCAAAATTATACTTACATAAATGACAGCTAATGGCCCACTGTATGGTGGCACACTAATCCCAAAAATGTATTTGAGCACAGATATGAGGATCTGCAGACCTGCAGCAGTCATGAAGCCCCTCACAAATGATTCTGAGAGGTATATGGCCACAAATCCAAACTGCATCATGCCTAGACCAATCTGTTGACATTCAAGCAAATGTACATCTGACAATAAGCAACAAAAGCAGCAGTTTTTGTCCAACTGTCCCTCACTCACAACACTTCAAGCCAAATATACATTAAGCAGACAGAAAATACCCCTAATCACCTGTATGATGGCAGTTAAACAGGCCAAAGTTCCAGATATTCCTAGTCGGACTTCATTCATACTTTCCTCATCCACTACAGTGGCATTGAGGGTGGTGTTGAAGTGTGTGAAATCTGACTCAGGTGCCAGCCTCAGACACACTATACCCACCATGATGCTCAGCACAGCAAAAGTACCTGTGTGAATAAAATAAACTCATTCATAATAGACACACACAATAAATGCTAGCAAGAAACAGAGAAAACAGCATGGTATGCAAATTCATCAGCACTCAAGAAACATACTAGCCTTTAACATGTGTTTTCAGATAAAATAAAATGACCTTCACACAGCTGACATTAGGCCAGTAAAACACAGAGACACAGCATTTCTTGCAGAAATAACAAACATGTCATAAACGGCATTAATTAAAGGTTAAAATATGCAAAAACTAAATGAATATTAGAAGGCCCTTATCAATTTTGACGCCTTTGCAATAAGTTCAAGTTCATGGATGCCAGTACTATTGGCCATGGCTTTTTTTTTTTCAAACTAAATGTCAAAAGTAATTTTAAACCTCTGCTATAAGTTTTATTATTTTTTTAATCAAACAATAAAACTGTGAGGGTCAACATTTTTGACGCTTGGTTGATTCCCAAAGATACATGTCTGAATAAACAGACATTCATTCATGTCATCAGCTAATCCCCAAATGACTTTCTAAAAACATACCTGGCACCATCTGGTGTGCCGTGCCCATGAAGAAATATGGGATCAGAGGGAAGAAGGAAGAATAAAGCCCATTGACTGGGGGAAGGTTAGCCAAAAGGGCAAAGGCCATGCCTACGAAAAGAAGATGAATGATAATTTATCAGTTACATAAATGGCATGATATGAATTCTGTGTGTAGTATTCTAGTATTTACACACTCGTGCGAATCAGAATCTGACATCTATCACTACAGAATGAGATGTTCCACCTGACATGTTCCATTTATGAGTTCCTCATATTGCCCTCTCAGATTAAGTAATTGGTGAAGTGGGAATTTTGTTTTCTGCTCTATTTGACACCCTGACATCTGTGAATAAGACAGACCCTGTGGAACCTGAATGGTTCCTGCACTAACTCCGCTGATGACGTCAGTCAGGAGGTTCTGTCGGAGGTTGTACTTGGGAAGCCAGCTGATGACTGGCAGGTGTCTAAAGAGAAGACCTTTCAGCCGTCCGCTGGAACAACTGTATCATGCACACACACACACACACAAACACACACACACACACACACACACACACACACATATAATTTACTCAGACAATTAAACCCCTTAAACTCTACAAATCCACATATTGTTTCACCCCACATTCACTCTCATTATTACATACTTTACATAATAGTTGCCCGGAATATAAACTTATAGTTTCAGGCTTTATAAAGGTATGCAAACAAAAAATGTAAGACAATTAAAGTCAGTCTGAAATATACCAATATATATATATATATATCTATATATGCATAATGTATAATGGTGAAAAGTTTTAAAACATTTTTAAATTCAAACAGTTCAAGTCCAAAGAACAGCATGAAGTGATACAAATGATTGCGAAAGGTTTCCCGGTACAGTGCAGTACCTCTGGTATGTGCTTATTTGGTCAGGTTTGTCCTACAGCAAGATAGTGAACCAAAACATAAATCCAAGCTCTGCCAAAACTACCTTAGGAAAAAGAATAAGCTGGAAAACAGGGAGTTGCCAGAAGTTTCTAAACGTAATCCTCATCTAGCTGCTTTACGACGAACTGGACAGGAGAGTGAAAGCCACCTATACATGCTGCAAACTTAAGGGAACTTCTACAACATATTTGGGAAGAACTTTCTACAGAATAAGCGATATGACATTGAACTGCTTGAATTAAAAAATAAAAAAACCCTGGATTCTCAACCACTGGGTCCACCAGTGGGCCACAGAGGCATTTTAATATCAAGACAGGCCATTGGTCCACAGTTGGTTATTTAAAATCATCTAAGGTGGCCAAGTGGGCCTTGGCAACATGTTATGATAGAAAGGTTTAGAAACATTGTTCTAAAATGTTGGACAGGTAGTGTATACTTATTTCAGTCAACATCATAAGCTGTAACAGTCCTAAACACTGACGTACCAAAAGGTCTTCTTCAGCTTGTCCCCCAGAGGGAAGGTTCTCCTCTTCCTGTCAAACTCTTCATCAAACTCTGGCTGAGAATATACTGGTCTGTTCATTACATAGCGAGGGCGGACTGGATCCATGGTGTTGGTCAGAAGTCTAGAATCTTCTACTGGATATGAGAGATAATAGAAAGGTATCATTAGCACCATGTCCTGAATAACGTTAGGTTGATGTACACCACAGTCACATGGTAACATCTGAACACTCAACTTGGTTTTTACACGCTGGTACACTGGTTGCTTAAAGATTCAGTGTCTGGGTGTTAATGTCGAAAGTGTTTTTCTTACATGCTGATAAAACCGTATAGTGCACAAATGTTATCTGACCTTCAGCCGATTTGTTTGAGCAGCTCTGAGGAACACTATGGTCAGTTCTTCTTTACTTTCACCTAAAAAGATCAAGATCAAAATGCCCATAATTACTGTTCTTTTAATAAAAGTCACAGTTAGCTCTGTTAATTACCCTTGTTTTTATATTAATTGAATTATATATGGGTTAATATAAATAAGCAAATATATGAATATTTAAAAAATTAAGGGAATTTTTGAAATTACACTGGTAGGAAAGAAGAATTTAAAAGATGCAATGCATCTTACCACTTTCACATAAACATATACAAAGATTAGCAAAGTGTTAATCATGTAAAATCTCATCTTCCAGCTAGATAAAGTCATGAAAAAGCAGAAAAATGTCTTACCTTCTTTTACTGATATTCAGTGTTTCAGAACATCTGATTTAGGTGATTTGAGAAGCTGAAGTTCAGGCCGTTTTGCTGTTATATACTGTTGCAGTCATACATGGGGTGGAGTTAACATGGTCTTGTTCATTAACCTTGTTCGCAAAGTCACCTGCTAGCGTCTTTTTTCTTTAGATCTCCAGTATAAGACCATACATGTTCATAATTAAATCAGCCCTCCCCGTCTACACCAAGCTGGAGACACATCGATACATTTAAATAATTTGATTTAAAGATGTACATTATTCCCACATTAATACATGAATAAAATACAGGATAGAGAAGAGTGGGACAGAGTGGGAACCTTTCATATAGTTAAAAATCTTCTTTCTTTCTGCATTTTTTTTTATCTAAAATTACTAAAACACTTTTTTTGTTGTAAGATATTGGATTTGTTGTATAATTTCTGACTAAGTTGTGTGCACACCTGCATTATTTTGATCACCATAAATAAACACAGATCGATAAATCTCCTTTGAATGTCCATTTTTTATTTCTTTTAAATGTATATTTTATCACACTATTTTGCTTTACTGTAATTTTATAGATGCAAGTTTCTTGAATAATATTGCTTAAGTGCTTTTAAAAATGAACAAAAATGAAAATTAGTTACTTTTTACTCAGCAATAGTGAACAAATCACAGCAGATGAATCTCCAAAGCAGAAGACAAAGGACTGATTTGTTAAATTATTCTGATACTAAATCTGATGACTAAATCCTTTGGGACCTGGGGGCTAGACTTCATCCCAGTGTGGATTTTACACATCAGCTAGATTTGGCAATAAACTGAGATTGGAATGAGTTTGAGATGGAAATTCACCAAAGCAGGAACCTGGAACCTGGAATCCCAAACTGAAAGTGACTGTCTTCACTGAATCATTACTCCCATTCACTATGAAACACAATGTACTTATAATACGCTTAACTCTACCTTAATTTAGCCATGAAAATATGCCAAACTCCTTAATTTGAATTAAGTGCCCATTAATTTGTGAAACGTTTCCTTAATTTTACCCTAAAAGTGATTTAAGGTGTGAGTGTGAAACCCCTTAATCCTAAACATAAGACATTTTTTTCAGGAGGCTCAGTTATTTAAGGGAAAATTTTAAACATAAGGGAAAAATTCAGTAGTTTTACCCTTTAATCAGACTTAATCTGTGCACTTTTCCACTTAATTTCCCTTACTTTCATGGAAATTAAGGTAAAATTTCAGGTTATATTAAGGAGTAAAATTAAGAGTTTTGGTTTCGTAGTGATACCAGGACAGACAGATATATGTTGGACTTTTAAATCTCTTTAATGGGTCTATGAGCAATTAGACAGAAGTAAAATGTAAAAATAATATGAGAAATACATAAATGCATCATTCATTATGGAGATAAAAAGGTTATTCTTAAAGTGACAAACACATTTTCAATCATACCTCATTAAAACACCCCAACAGAAGACTGCACAGCAGTTTCTTTCTTTCCAGTCAGACGTTCATGTAATGTTGAATCAATGGAATAAGCCCATGTTTATCAAAAGTTTCCAACAAAGACATTTATAATGAGGAACGTTTGTTTACTATAATATAATTTTTTAAAGGTGTAAAAGCCATATTCTGTTAACTTTGATAAACATGGGTCATAATCTTTTAGAACATAGATTCACATTTGAGATACATCACTGCATCTGGCTACAAAAGGCATTCTCACATAAGGAAACACATTGTGTGATATTATTAATTCAAGTTTAACATTTTAAATGCCATAATACTGAAAGTACACACCTGTCCTGGTAGAAAAAGTGACAAAACCTTGTTGGCATAAGAGTTGGGCAGGTGCCTAGTTTGGTTATTACAGATTTTTGTTGTCCTTTTACGCCCA
>JBBKCR010155313.1:12500-17361 GCA_037577295.1 Ladigesia roloffi
TGTGTCTAGCAGTACACTACTTTTGAATTCATTATTTATTTTTGTGTATAGTGATGGGGTAAATTTCAGAAAACCGTGCAATTAATTGTGACTAAAAATGATAATCTCTTTTCCCAGCATTAATACGCACATATATCAGTGTGAACATACAGACATATATCTATATACATATGTTTACACAGGCTTTTATATGGATATTTTGGTATTATTTATGTATAGTACTTTTTAAATGATACTGATAAATTGTATAGCTATTGTTCTATTGGTTATACTTACTGTTGTACTGCCCACTTCTGCCATAAAAATGCAAATTTCCAAGCTGTGGGACTTATAAAAGGTTATTTTATCTCATCTTTTTTGGGCATATTTTAGTAAGTCCTGTATTCAAGCATGTCTCTCAGTCGACATGCACTTTATCATTATATTTGATAATACTTCAAAACAGCGGCTGGGAGTGTTGTACTGTCAAAATAATCTTCCCATACAGATTATTACTCTGCTAATCCAATTATCAATAATGCAGTAATCTCGTTCTCGTCCTGTGGGAGATTTACATGCTGTGAGCCAAGGTTGTTAAACCATATTATATCTAATGTGTCCTGGATCTCATATTGCTCAGCCTTGTTTGCAAATTTACAGTGATCATACAGATCATTGTCTCTATTTCTGAGTAATCATATTAAGTCTCTGGTCTTATGTCATCATTAATAATCTCTGTTTTTATGTACTATTCGAGTTTTAAGTGTTTTCTATCTGCTTTAAAGGGAAATTCCAACCTCATAAATCAGTGATTGTAAATAAATTTGTTCAGGGTGGGTTTGGTGTGAATAAGTTCATTGTTAAACTATACTTCTTTAACATGGTAGTAAATGGAACCAAATGTCTCATTTAGGTCTTATTTACTTTTGACCCCAATTACTTCTGAATGTTTTTATGAAATGATGATAAAATAATTTTTTAAAACCTTCTCAACCTTCTCAAAACTCTGGTAAAACACTGTCTCAATTCTGAGAGATCTCTGTTTATATTCTGTTAACATCTCAGCCACTTAAATATACAGGAATTTTAAAAAATATTTGAAATTCACCCCTAATGATTGCAACAATTGATGAAATTTTAGCTTATAGGCCATAAAAACATTTGTTTTTATGACATTCTATTAAGAAGGATGGACTGATTAATGCTTTTAATGATGCACAACATTTTATTTATCATAGTGCTGAAATAAATTGAAATTGAAAAGTAAAAATTGTTTAATTTTATGAACACTATAAATCTTGTGAGTAAAATAAGTTTTTGATTAAGCGAAACTTTCAACACACACACTCTCAACCACCACAAGTTGCTAGTTTCAGTGGTAGTTTTTCCTGAAACAGAAGTGCTGATGGTTTCATTCGTAATTAACTACCTCAAAGGTCAGATGAAAAATGCCTGAAGGTATTTGGCTTGAGACACTGGTGTGCACAATAGCAGCTGTTTTCGAGGGCACAGTTTTGTTTTTGTAGAGGAAACCAGCTTAGATGCAGAAATACCAATATGAGCATGACTGCGACGAGCATGAAGGCGATAGGGTTATCACAGTCTAAAAGTGTGGCTAAAAGATGAATGAGGTGTTGCAATGGACTATAGATAATATATATTAGGGGTGGAGCCTAATACAAATACGATATTTGGAAAGGCACAAATAAAGTGTTTTTTACAAATACTGTATTCGGACAAGTACTTAAAAAAAAAAAAATTGTATTCGGGAAACTCCCCACCCCTCCGTTACACACTCGCATGGTTAGGGACTTGCTCTGCAATCAGAAAGCCGTGGGTCGATCCTCCAGACTGCTAGGAACCTCTGAGGTATCCTGAGTAAGTACCGTTCCCACACACCGCTCCTTGGTACCGTCTCCACCCACCCTGCTCACCACACACTGCTCCCCGTCCCCAGACACTGCTTCACACGGGTGCAGAATTCATGGCTGCCCACTACTTCACTTGGTGAAAGCGTTTAAATGCAGAGGAGAAATTTCGTGCTGTTCACACTGTGTGCAGTGGTGTGTTCACGTGTGACTGATTGATCACTTTCACTTTTAGATATTCCATCTCCTCGCCCCCTCCCCCCATCACAAGCTCAAGTTCAGGAGGAGATTGACGTTGTTTGCGCACTGCATTATGAATTGTACTCAAATACAAATACGAATAATTTTCCCTTTTAACAAATACAAATACAGATACAATTAGTGGCCACTCTGCACACCCCTAATATATATATATAAATCATACAAATAAAGTGCAAAATTAATTACATAATATTAATTAGTCTGCCAATCAGCACTCAAGAACCATTGTATGGAGAATAGTTGACTGATGCTGATAAGACGCCTTATTGTTAAAGCTTAGTTTGGAGTGACATGGAGATACTGAGATCTCCCTTTTGGAGTAATTTGGCCAGACCTACATATGATGTACCCTCAGTCAGTCGCAAGTTGCCTTGTGTTTTTGTCCGTTCATGTTTTTAGGCTTCTGAGTGCTTTCATACAGCTGCCACAGTTCTTCTGCTCTTTCTGCTGATGATTTTATGTTTCACCGACATCCTTTGTGCCCTTAGGTCAGAACCTGCAGGTCAGCATGGCGTCGGGCAGCACAAGCAGTGAGGAGGAGAAGAGCCTGCGCGAGTGCGAGCTCTATGTGCAGAAACACAACATCCAGCAGCTGCTGAAGGACTGCATCGTGCAGCTCTGCACCTCGCGGCCCGAGAGGCCCATGGCCTTCCTGCGAGAATATTTCGAGAGATTTGAGAAGGTCAGGGGGCAGGATTCTATCTCTTTAGTCAGGATCATAGAACTATATGTGTCTCTGGTTGGCATCTGAAGTTTTTAAAACATGGAGAACATGTGTGTGTGTATTTGTATTTGTAATGTGTATTTGATGGGATCTTACAGGAGGAGGCTAAACAGCTTCTGAACCAGCAGAAGGCCAGCTCACGCTCAGACTCGCGGGAAGATGAGGTTTCTCCTCCTATGAATCCAGTGGTGAAGGGCCGCCGGAGGAGAGGAGCCATCAGCGCTGAGGTCTACACAGAGGAGGATGCTGCCTCCTACGTCAGAAAGGTCGGCTTCCTCAGCAGCGCTTACCACACATCTGGATGTTTTCTTTTTGTGTAATAAGCTTCCAGCTGCTTCCAAAACTGACCTGCAACTGAATTGCAAAAATAGACCATTCATTTCAGGCATGACTGGGAGCCTTTCTGTCTGAGCTGGCAGTATTTGTTACATTTTAGCCTTTTGACCATTGTGCTGTAGTTGTACAGATCAGTCTGTGTACTGGACAGAATTATTCCCTCGTCTAGGTCATTCATTCTTCCAGTAGCAAAACATTTTGCCTTATACATTTTCTTTGCTTTCCTGAAGGTTATTCCTAAAGACTACAAAACCATGGCCGCCCTAGCCAAAGCTATCGAGAAGAATGTCCTGTTTTCACATCTGGATGACAATGAAAGAAGGTACATATATATTTTCAAGCTTTTTTTAATCACTGTTTTTTAATTTTGCTTTTTATTGTTGTAGTTCACTTACTGCACTTAACAGTTGTTTTTTTTCTCCTCTCACAGTGACATATTTGATGCCATGTTTCCAGTCACCTACATTGCAGGGGAGATTGTTATTCAGCAAGGTTTGAATTTGTCCAATTCCAAACAAATGTTATCTATTTTTTGTACTACTTTACAGCAGCCTGTAAACATGTCTCTTTCTTGTGCCTGTGCAGGTGATGAAGGTGACAACTTCTACGTAATTGACCAGGGAGAAATGGATGTAAGTACCTTTTTGGGTTAACTGACACATATGTACAATTAAAAATATCTGTTATTACTAAAGGCAGGTATTCATATGGGTGACAATAGTGGAAGATCCCCGGTATCGACTCCCAAATACATAGCAGTTTTAGATCAATAACCTATCTTCAGAAACTGGCTTAAAATAAAAGTTTAGCCAAAATTCAAATGTACCCATTTTGCCATTTATCTGGGTGGAGTCAGTCTGCTGACCTCTCTGCCTCTGCAAATGCGAGACTAATGTTAACAAATGCTGCATCTCATTTGTCAACCAAATTGCCCAAATCAGTTCTGCAAGAATAGATCCCCATTATTCTGCACATACAGCTCAAACCACATCCAAAAGTTTGACGTGTGCATGTGAGTGGTAAAATGAATAAAATCATTACAGGCAGCTGTTTCAGGCTCTGGTCCACGATTGCAAATGGACAAAAAACAAATGCTTATTTCCCAATTTACAGTTTTTATCCTTCTGTAAAAATCATCTTTTATTTGACAGGTGTATGTGAACAGTGAGTGGGCGACCAGCATTGGCGAGGGCGGCAGCTTTGGAGAGCTGGCACTGATCTATGGCACCCCCAGAGCAGCTACGGTCAGAGCCAAGACCAATGTCAAGCTGTGGGGCATCGACAGAGACAGCTACAGGAGAATACTGATGGTAATGCAGACCAGCACAGTGTGGAAGAAATAATACATGCTTCACAAATCTGAGGTTATAGTTTTGTCTAAATTAAACGCTGTCGTGCCCTGAAAACGGGTCACCTGTCCAGGGTGTTTCTCTGAATTTTGCCTCTAACATCTGGGTATAAGCTCCAGTAAACCCGCTGGCCTGGTTATGATAAGTGACTTAAATAATGAATCGTTAAACTCTCTTTGCTTTTAGGGGAGCACCCTGAGAAAGAGGAAGATGTACGAAGAATTCTTGAGCAAAGTGTCCATTTTAGGTATGTAAAGCTCTATATATTTTGTGTGTGTGTCTGTGTGTGTCTGTGTGTGTCTGTGTGTGTCTGTGTGTGTCTGTGTGTGTCTGTGTGTGTCTGT